>JANLJB010003051.1:0-21579 GCA_026212285.1 Bursera cuneata
GTATCCGTTTTGAACCTTTGTCCCATTGAATTGTTACATGGATGGTCAATTAGAAAACTACTCTGATAGATGGCTCTTTGACTTCGTCTTCTCTGATATGACTAAGGATCATCATGGTTCAATCAATGTGCTACGAAATGAAGAAAAAATTTAGACTGATGATTCTTATTACTTTTTCATTCTAACATCTACTAATCATTTTGAAACTTGAACAGTTTTTAATGTAAATGTAACTTTGCTGAGAAACTCTTAAATATATACCAGAAGAGAATATTGTAGATTGATAAGCTTTGGTTGATTCATAATTTAGAATTTCAAGCATGATTTGTGAATTGTTCGAATATTGCAAATTTAGATTGTTATTTGAAGGGCCTGATCCTCATACTCTATGCTCAATATAATATACCTGTTCCACTTAATACTATAAATAAGGACATTGTGGCAGTTCTTGTTCATGAGATTGTTTTATTCTTGTTGTGAAACTCAGATCACCTCTATGCATGTATGCAGGCAATGGCCGAAGAGAAATTCAAATTGTGTGTTAACGCATACAAATCACTCTGTGATGCTCTCTCCTGTGTCCAAGCTTAGGGGGTTTGTCAAATTCATACGGCTCCTAACTTTTCTTTTCAAAAGTGATCTACACTGATAGAGGAAAGATGCATGTTTTTTTCTTTTGGGGGAAAAAAATCACAAACTACCCTCCAAGTTTTGGAAATTCTCAGGTATATATTTATTATTGCATTTTTGTTAGAGATCACCCAAATGTTAATAAAAATTCATCAATGACATCCTAAATTAACATATCTGTTAGTTACTTTTAATTTGTAAGGGTTTATCAGTTGACAATTACCTTTTTACCTCAAATTTAAGTGTATTGAGTGATAAGGGTGTAAAAGACTCTAATATAGGTTGTAAAATAACCGAAATATCCCTTATAAGAAGGAAAAAAAATAATGACCATTGGTCTCCTGCCAATGGTCTTTAACTCGCTGGTTTATGTAAACCTGCCTCTCAATTTTCACCTTCTACCTCCATTGCATTAACTCTCCATAGACACTAAACAAACTACTTTTTTGTTGACTCCAAAAGCATACAAATCCACTTTTAACACTGCTATTAGCCTGTTTAAGCATGGAGAAAAATTGTTTGATGATATTTATTTATTTGCCATATTACTAGCATGTGAGTAGAGAAATGTACGTTCTGATGGTATGCATGTATTTGACAGTTCATCTGTCAAGCTAATAAAAAAATTCTTCCAGCATATTGGGTGATATAATTTCTCGATCTACTTTATATACATCTCTAATTTGGTGTAACCTCTTGAGTAATCATAAATACACCAAAGTCATTAATAATTCAGTATCATGCAGAAGAGATATCAGACAATTTGATTATGAACCTGCCTTGTAAAACTACTACTGATTACTAAAATATATCGAGTTCCAAACAAGGACACTTCAAATATTTCGTCTGGAAGTTTATGCCAGGAATTTCATACAACACAATGAGCATATTAGAAAATGATTGAACATAAGAATATTAATCTGACTGAACTTCATTACATATTCTATCATTGAACCAAAATGATATAATAATTGGTGCAAGACATAATTCAAAAGAATGCCAATTTGAAAGGACTATACAATTAAATTATGGTATAAACATTTTACAGGGGTGTAGTTTTTGCAAACACAGAAAAAACAAAACTATCCACCAAAAAGCTATCCATCTGGTTCTTTCTTTCTAGCTTTACGAGGTCTTCCAGCTTTTGTCCTCGTTCGTGGTGGCTCTATTTGATTTGCACTCCACTTTAGGCCATTCAGTTTGATTTGGAATAGGCTTACTATGATGTTTATAAGTGGCTATGTACTTGTACTTATCTGGAAGTTTATGCACAAACTCTTGCTCATCCAGCCTTCTCTAATCAATGCATGCAATTGCATGCTTGCACGGCATTCCAGATATTTGAAAAGCCCCACATGAGCAGTACCCCTTGCTTAGATACACCACAAAAGCTCTATCTAAATCAGTCACCTCAAAATCCAGATTTCCACACCATGCCACTTCTAGGTTTCTAGCACTATCTTAGGTCTTTGATCTTCTTGATTTTTGGCCCTAAATCACCACCTCATTTCAAACACCTTTCACACATGTTACATTCAAAAAATAATAATGATCATGATGATGACAACAACACCAATATACTAATATAATTTTAGAGAATTTAGTTATTTACGTTTCTTTATTCCTCCTCATTATTTTTCTTCTCTATGGTGTGCAATTCCATCAAATTTTTGACCTACCCTAAACTCAATTTCCCCACCTGGTCCTACCTGGGAACTGATTTTTTCTAAAAGGCCTAGCCATCTTTGCACTTGGCAACTCTTCATTTGAACTAGAAACTACCTTACGGAAATCATCCTCCCCACTCTCATACCCTGACATGTAGCCAATTGTCTCTTCCTGATCTTGCTCACTAGTTTGCTCACTAGTTTTAGGCTGGTTAATCATTGTTTCTTTTTGGTTATCATTAATATGCTCATTATGAAATTCAGAATTAAACTCAAATCACTTTTTCATCACTAGGACAACCATCAATACTTTCAACATTAATTTCTGGATTTAATTCTTCACTAGATGCAATGGACTCATTACCCCAAAGACCATTCTCATTAGTGTTTGCTAGAGGCTATGTTCTAAAAGGCGTTAGGCGCTCCTAGGGCGACAGCCCGGGGCCTAGGCGGGGACTAGGTGGGGCTTAGAAATCAGGTTAAAGGTTAAAGGTTTGAGGGGTTAAGATGAATTTATAAAAGGTTTGGGGATTCCAAAATATTTTGGGGGTTAAAAGTTAAAAACTAAGAATTTGAGATTTTAAAAGTTAAAAACTAAAAATTTGAGATTTTAACAATTAAAATCTCAAACTACAGACCCCAAACGACGTCGTTTTGGACCTATATAAAAAAACTTATATACACCCAAAATGATATCGTTTGGGTGTTTCATTTGAGAAAAAAAAATAAAACCCTAACAATTAAATCTCCAGCCCCCACTTCCACTGTCTACCCCCGTCTCCTGCTGCTTAGTCGCCAACCAGTCGTCGATCGACACTATCCAATCTACCGGCAGCTTAGACTCAGCGCCTATTCCATTTTCCGGCCGCCACCCCTCGTCCTAAGGACTTTTAGATCACTGTCGGGCACCTAGACTCGGTGCCTATCCCCTTTTCTGGGCGCCACCCCTCCGCTTAGGGACTAGTCTCCGACTAGGTGGCCACCAAGGCTGTCTTTTAGATCACTTGTTAGAGGCAATTCCATGTTAATAGCAGGGATTTGGTTAATGGAGAATGTGACATTAAATATGCCATTCTCTTCAAACATTTTAAACATGGATTGCAACTCAGCATCAGTTCCAATCAACATTTTTT
Organism: Bursera cuneata; assembly: GCA_026212285.1. Lineage (NCBI taxonomy): Eukaryota > Viridiplantae > Streptophyta > Magnoliopsida > Sapindales > Burseraceae > Bursera > Bursera cuneata. The sequence continues at coordinate 3,431 of JANLJB010003051.1, forward strand.
CATTGTTCCATGGTAATTGAACAGTCAGCTTAACAAATTCGTCATCTATTATATCCACATTAAACATGCATGCAAATAAATTAATCAGTTCAAATAAATCAATCTCAAAGTCAACTTAAACACCACCATTTCCTATTGCCATATGCATAAAAAATATATATATAAAAGCACAAAAAATACATAATCAGATTGATTCTAGCATGTAAAAAATTATAAACAATATTCAACATCATGACGTCCCCAAAAAAAAAGTGACATTGTATAAAATTACGTGCATGTAAATAAATCAAATAATAGATTCAGCATAGAGCAACCAACATTATTTACCCCAAAACTCCAATCTTTTGCACACTGAAATCACTTATATACAAATAATTACTATAAAACATAAAATAATGAAATAGCAAGCAATTTTACAAAACCCCATATGTATATTATTGAACAATTTTCGTATAATAAAAAAACCATTTTTTCCTTTTTTATAAAACCAGGCCAAATTAGGGTTTCATAACCTAAAGAATAAACACATATTTCAACTTCATAAACAAAAAGCGTTGCATTAACGTCATCAAACTCAGTGTACAAAATAATATTATAAAAAATTTGTAGGAAGTATAAAAAATAGCCGGATTTGGAGGGAGCTAAAAAAAATAGCATATCTCAATAATGTTTAGATCTACCTAATCAAACCCATTAATCTGTTAATCCTCCGTTAAATCCATTGACCCGTTAAGATGAACCATTAATACTACCCATTAAATGAACAGTTAACCCATTAAATAAACCATTGCCTAGTAAGTGAATCGTTGGCTAATAAATCTAAATATTACTGTGGGATAAGTTATTTTTTCTTATCACTCTCTAAATTTGGCTATTTTTCCTTAGAGCCAAAAAATTTGTGGTGTTAACTTACAAGCTTCGAAAAACCTCACATTCACAATGATAGTTTCACTCTTAACTTCTTCAAACCCAAACTTCATTCAGCTTTGGCTTAGAAAAAAATTGTGATTCATCTTCAGTTTGTCACCTTCAACACTATGTGGGGTTTGGTTGGCTAACTGTAGACTTTCGCGTGAAGAAGAAAAGAATTCTTTCCGCTTGTATTTTGCTTTCTTTTCGTTTCTCTTTCGCTTTGTCTTGATGTGGGGACTGAATTTTTAAAAGGTTTGACTGAAGATGACTATTCATTACTAGCATAAAATAAATGACAATTTGTACCCATGGATTACAATAATCTAATGTTGTTAGGATTTTGGGGCGTCATTGATGAATTTTTATAAACGTTTAGGTGATCTCTGACAAAAAAATAGCAATGGTAAACATATATCTGACAATTTCCAAAAACCAGGAGGTTAGTTTGTGATTTTTTCCCATTCTTTTCATCTTAATTTATTCTTTTGATCTATAATTCTNAGTCTGCAGCAATCTATAAGCATAAACTATGCAACTTTATGCTGATTCACTAGTTCAGTTTAATAGTAAATGAAAGTAATAAACTTTAACCAGCAATTATAGTAATCAGTATGCTAAACTTGTTTGTGTTTAGATGATGATTCTGTAGTTAGATGATTATTCATATTTATTTATTTCATTTGTGGATTGTAAGCGATTGCAAGGAAAAATTTATTCACCTCTCTTGAGATTTGGGTTAATTGTATTTATGAAGCTTTGATGCATAAACATAAATTCGAGTATACGGATAAAGAACACATGATTCACTGTCAAAAATAATTAGACTATAAATGTCTTCTTCTGCTTAAACACCAACCACCATGAATGCCATAAAATTCAAGGGGATGGAGGTTCAGGGTTGAAACATATTATTAAATGAAAGGGGATTGACAGGATGGTGGTTTTAAAACCTTTTATTGGATGATTGTTAGTGTTGGATGTGTAGTAAGTACTATCTTCAATTATCTATAATTGTGTTTGATCTCTCTGCAATAAATTCAATACATGTTGGTGAGTTTCTAGTCGTTTTGTGAATGCGGGTAGGACCTCTCATTTAAAGCCTTAACCTTTTTCCAAAAGTTTGGTTTGGTATCATTATGCAATACCCAGTAAGCATTATCATTCTTTGTTACTCAGAAGCCTTACATATTCCAAGTCAACAAGACCACTGATCTTTTAGTTACAAATAAAAAATAACCAATTACTTTTATATGCTTTCTAGACANGAAGTTAGAATAATTGAATGCGTAATTTATGTTTGTATCACGTTTTGTTATTGGATTTACAGATTACATTCCGGGGCTGATGTTATATTTGACAAAAAAAATTTGCTTGTTTCAAATGTACTGCGAAATATAATAGCATCCATTTTAAGCATCCTTGTGGCAAAGAAGGATTTTGACCTCAAAACAGAGTGTGCAAGAGTATCATCTGAGTCTTTTCTGGAGATTCTTTAATATTTGACAGAAAGAAAGCCGTTGGGCCTAAATGCTGCTGAANGTCATATAATGCATCAGTTTTCACACTACATAGATAACTGCTGACTGCTCCATCCTCAGTGTTTCAGTTACCCATTTAGTACTCATGATCATTCAACAAACCCCATTCATTCGCCAGCCGAGGCATTGTCCTGTGGCACTTGGTTTCAAAATTCAAATTCAAAACAAACAACAATATAATATATGTTCTCTTTGGTGTATAAACGATTGATGTTTGCTTGACTCCAGTCCGGGCCTAGTCTGAGAAGGGGGGAGGGGAATTGCTTTTGTTTGTTTATATTAGCTAACTAATATAATAACACACTTCATGGCATCAGAAAATTTGTCTCTTTAACGGCAATCAGCAAGTTCAAAAAGTAAACTTTTTTCTCGAAGAGTTGAAAGTGTTCAAAGATTTGCATAAAAAGCATCGCATACACTAAGCTTTTCACTGTACAACAATCATCTTGAACTAGAAAAAGTTTCAAACTTTAATGACCTTTTCTCATTGAAAATGAAAAATGAATTAAAGGCCTCAAAGAGACCTAATTTTGTGTTGGTATTGAATCCAATATCTGATATACCCACCAAGATTCCGAGAAACAAGAACAAGCTTTTCTCACTATATCAAAAATCAAACTAAAAGCAAAGAATTACAACAGAAGTAGAGACCATGAAAGCATAGATCAAGATCAAGAAACCAAAGTGGAGAGCCCAGTTCCTCTTAAACTTACCAAAGTAACTCTCAGATGGCTCTTGATAAGGAATCTCAAACTCACCACCATCTTCGCCAAACCCATCACCAAACTCACCATTGCTCATCCTCATCTTCATTTCCCTCAGCTTCTCGGTGGCCAACCCAAGAGTCAGCTTGTGACACCTCCTCTGATACTTGAACCCGTTGATGCACCTGAGAGTCTGAGCAACCGAGACATAGAAAATCAAGTGAGCGAGAGAGAGAAGCGTGATGGGTACCCAGCAGTGGCGGCATTGGAGCCTGGTGGACTGAGACTGAGCCATGAAGACAAGGCTGAGAAAAATGAAGAAGAGAAGGAAGAGCTTGTGAAGTTCCTTCTTTTGAAGGTCAATGGCTCGTTTCTTCTCGAGGGTCTTCTCGAAATGGAGTTGGATGATGGTGTTTAAGGCTTGTAAAGCGGTTTCTTTAGGGATGAGTGCTTGGTGGTGGTGTTGGGGTTGGTGAGGGTGGTGGTGGTGAGGCTCGTAGTCTGCCATGGAAGATGGGGAGTGGGCAGTGAGTGAGCGGAGAATCTTGCTGCTGCTGTTGCGGATACAGAATTACAGATACAGATAAAGAGAGAGAGAGAAATGGTGCCGTTGGCTTTGGCTTTGGTTCGGTGAAGTTTAAGATTAATAGGAGATTTTTTCTTGTGTTTGTGTTAGTGTAAGAGTTCGTGTGTGGTGAATCTCGAGGAAATTAATAAATCACATCCCAGCGTTACAGCATGTTACATGTATTTTTTTTTTTTAATATCTTACATAATATTTAGAAAATTGGAGATGTATACTGTACTTGATATTAATTTTGGTTAAAACATCTAATTTTTTTTAATCATTGTATTTCCTAAAAGCCCATGAGCTGTTGTTTGTACTTTTCCAGTAATGCTTTAACTAGATCATCATCCCTTGCCTTTTGTTTGTTCCTGCTGGAGCCGAATCAGGAGATAGAATCTTTTATTATACAAATAAGATTAGAATTAATTTAATTTTTAAATTTGTGGTTTTTAATTGTGGCCTTTTGAAGTAATAATTAAAATTTGGTCGTCCATGATAATTTTGTGATTTTATGGTTTTATGTAGATATTTTTGTTGTTAATTATAACGGTCTAATTGTAAGTAACAATCCATGACGGTTTTATGGAACAAATCGACTCTCTGAACTACAATAAATGATAATCTATAGAGAATATCAGTTTGTTCCATGAAGCAGTCATGAACCATCATTTTCCATCAAAGGTGTATGATGGTCTGATGGATATTGATGGTCCATCTCGATCTGCTAATGGATCGTCACTATCTTTCAAACCGTCATACACAGCTGGATAAAAGTGATGATACATGACGATTTTATAGAATTGATCGACATTCTATATGGACCGTCATTTAATGTGGTTCAAAGAGAGTGTTGATTTGTTTCATAAAACTGCATGGACTATCACTTACAACTAGACTGTCATAGATTGTGACTTTCTATAGAGACGGTGACGATCCTAATGGATTCCAACCCAAGATCATGTGATTAGGCTTGCAATAAGAAGATTTCATGAAGAAAATACTTACAATCTCCTTTACAAAAATATTGAACTTTATTACCTTAAATGGCCTCCAAATACCTACACACAATTAACAACTAATGGTTAGGTACTCCTAAAACCTTTGGATTGAAGTAAATCTTGCTAGAGAACACTTGAAATTGAAGTAAAATCAAGCAAGGGAGAAAGAGCAAAGAATTTGGCAATGGCTTGTTCAAGAAGTGAGAGAAAAGTGTTTCATTCAATATAATATATACTAACATCCTATTTAGGTGTAAGTCCTTTACATATAAAGAAATCTAATTAATCCAATTAATTAATTTCTTAATTAAGATTTATAATGGCCAAGTATTAAGTCAAACCATTCTTAGCCAAGTAAATCATTCGGTATATTCCAAGAAAATTTTATCTGTAAATTCAACTAACTCCAATTAGTTTTATTCTTCTATCTTTAGTCCTTGGGCTTAATTGACTTAATGGGCTTAGGCTTAAACAATTGGATCCAAGCCCAATTGCTTATTTAATGGATTTAACCCATTTAATATATCAAAGCCCAAAACTATTTAGTGATTCAATCCACTAAATTAGCCTATTAAGCTTTTAAGCCCATTTGTAAATAATGTAGGAAAAAATACTATTCATGAATCACTATTTATCATAGATGAAAAATATTTTTGTAACTTTTGTATCAATCCATCATCGGTGCATCTTCAGAGTACGATCCATTAGATTTTCAGATATGTTGGTCATAAATCATCATGCGTGGACCATCCGTATCTTTGTACACCAAGTTACAAGCCTATAATTTACTAGGTATGGTTGGCTTCTAGCAATACATCATACCCACAATTCTTCGAAAGTATGCGTAAACCATCTGAAACATTTTTAGGAGTAGTTCTATGTAATTTAATCCTATGTCAAATGTCATATACGTGGTCTAGAATTGGAATGCATCTCCTCTAATAATGACGAACAATTCGAATTCTTGTTTAACGATTGATTTTCTTTTACGAGCCATGATTGAAAACAATCTTCATCACGCTCGCGCATGTTAGCCAGCTAATAAGTAATCATCATCGAATCCAGTATGACATCATCTCCATTTACTTGGAGTAACATGTCTCATCTTAACGTTACACCCACTTCTAAATAGTTTACAGCACGCCCAATAACCAATGTATGTGAAACCCCCTCAAGATTCCAAACAATAAGGGTCAAAGTATACTGATCCAAAAATAAGATGGTCATATAAGTATCGGGTCTAAGGATAACTTACACCTATCATAAGTGGATCTCCCATAGACAATTAGGTAATATCCCAATAGGATTCCGTATCGGGTCGAGTCCAATGAATCTGATCTTGTTCAAAACAGCTAACAGTGTTTCCTTATACACTTATATAAATATCCAATACTTAGATGCTTAAGAATTATACTGTTATACATCTATAACCAGTACAAATATAATATTAGTCTATCCATACTGCAGATGTCCTGTCTCAACAGTACTTCGACTAGGAACAATTTAATGATGTTATATTATTTTACATTATTTCTGTCTCACAACTAAATTATTCATATATACATTATAAGGGCATTTATCATATAATAAATAAATGTAATCCAATTACAAATAATGATAAAGAACATGTAATTTTTTTAATTACATAAATCAAAATGTACAATATACAAAGTATATTTACAAAGTGATGGTCTCGGGCACAAATAGTCTAATAGTCCAAAATACAACGAGTGTAAAATGACGGTCTGAAAGATAGTAAATAGAAAATTATCATCTGAAACACAGTTTTGGTTCTTTCTTCTTATTATTATTTTCAGTCTTAGATATATATAATGTGTTAACCTCTTAGATCTAACTAATTTCATATATGAATACTCCTCTTGTGACTACCATTTTGAAGACGAGCATCAATTACCATTATAGTGGCAACTATACGAACATGTCAACTTTGAGACTAATGAAATTATTGAGGGAGAAGTTAATGCCGGCACAACGAGAGCTGTTGCGGACAACTTTTTTTGGACACTTACTAGATGTCCATGATTTCATATTTCTGGCTCAATTGGTTCACCAGTTACTACTAAAAGAGATGGAGATGTAGGGGCATCAAAACTAAATGTGGTTCTTAGTATTCGGTAAGTAGTTCTTTAAATCTCATTTCTTTTAATTTTAAGGAAATAATGTTATTTTATTATTCGATTATACTATATCTTAGTTGTTATATATATGTTAATGTAGTTATTGACGGTCCATATTCCAAATTAACGGGAGTATAGACTATCAATGATCTAGCAGTCCATCAGCGATCCAAAAACTATCTTTAGACTGATAGATTGACAATAGACAATAGACAATCTAGAAAATGATGGTCCATAAACGGTCTTTTCAGGCGAAAACTATGTTTTTCGGCAAAACCAACTACAAATGACAACACTTCTCACATATTTTAATCAACAAAATCCAGACCAATAACTAAGTCTCGTTTAAAACCAAATCAAGGAAGCTCATTTGGAACCCAAGTCAAAATATATAGAATTAATTATCATATGTTCGTCTTTGATGTCTTGTCGGTCGTCGGTTAGGATTTTGCTTGCGTAAGATTTCGATTTCATAGAGGGTTGAGAGAGTCAAAGTGTCGAGGGAGATGTGAGAGCCAAAACTAGAAGGGAATGAAATAAATGGGTATTGGAAAGAAAAGGGGAAGAGAAAGTTATAAATAATATTTATATGTGAGGGTAATGAAGTCATTCAACTGAGAATAGTTATGGCAAATCAAAGGAAATCTCGGTTATTTTTCAAAGATCCTCCTAATTTCGGTTATTTTGATTAATATCTCAAATAATTTTGATACATACTATTTTTTCTAAATTTTTATCTCACATCATATGATTTTTATTAAACGCGGTTAAATCGGTGGTGATGCCATGATACAACGAATGATACCAGAGTTTGTAACTGTAGATAAAAAGTTGTGAGTAAAAAAGGCTGGCTAAGAGCATCAAGCTTTATTGCTACAGAATCGCTCCCACCATCCCAACTCACTTATAGCCCTATTTCGGACTTCTATTGTGCTTTAAGCTTATCATATTTCATTTACTGGGCTTGGCACAACCCATAATGTTCGGACACTTTACCTACACTCAGAGTTCGCTAACAAATAAGACTTCAATTATTTATACAAAAAAAAAAAAAAAATTAGTTTCAGAATTTGACAGGCACCGTCCTCAATCATTTTGCATGAGAGCCGTGTCAGTGGAGATAAACAATAGCAGTTGGAATGTTGAAACAAACAATGGAGCGGCTTAGCTTAGCCAGCAAAATGCCATGTACAAAAAGTAGCTCCACTTGCTACAAATATCTTATTACCAAGAAGATAAGTCCTTGAAGATTTGTGTCTCTTTCTGCATAAACAAATGATTCATATTCTGGGCTTTCTGCTACTCACCGGTCATGTTAGAGAATTTTTTAGAATTCCTATGAAGTAACTCAGAGCCATAAATAACTAACTAAAAAACAAAACATTTCTATTCACAGTGTTACGCGGTTGATAGCAATTGTCTGTATACACAATGATATCAAAGTTAGAAATTTCAATCGTCTTGTTGAACAAAAGAAGCCAAACCCACCAAAGTTTGACAATCACCAAATCCATAAATTAATGGCTTTTAAACTTGTTTACTAATTTAACTAGCAATTTGACTTTGAATTTCCTATTCATCGACATCCTTTAATGTAAATAAATGAACCTATTGACACAAATAAATTAAAGAATCTATAAAACGATTCGACTAGATTAAAGAATCTATGTAACGATTCGAGTAGGTTAAAGAATATATAACGATTCGAATAATTATTCATGTTGTGTCAACTGTTGACATGATATCAAGAGAATGGCATTAAACCCCATCTTTCCATAAGGTTTAACAGTGTCTCTGAATTCAATTCAATTCTAATTCCCTGAAGAGGGTAAGTAATAAAACAGTACTGCCTGGTAACATCTTTTGATCGCCCGCAATTGCAGCCTTTCCCACTACAAAAAGGTGAAGAAAAAGAATGTAGAAAACAGAAAGCAACTGCCATTGATAATGAAATGATGCCCTTGCCAATAATGCCATACCTTATTGCTTGCGCACGGGTGATATAATTACTACTTGACCAAAAAAAAGTTCACTCTTTTTTCGTTGTAGTATTACGGCTGATGCTAGTGTACAATTATTGATACAGAATTACAACAACCAACCATTTCCCACTTCTGCACAAATGGGGATGTGAATTGGAAAGACAAAAAGATAAGTGTTACATGAGTATATATAATAATACACGCCAGCTATCTTATTCTACTCTCTCGCTTCTCCTCCACTATCTCTCTCACACATTTATTCAAACAAATGAACATATACATATATAGCTAGGCAAAAGGACATTTCCCAGGTGCCTTTATATATTAGTAATAGGAAGTTTAAATGCTGAAACTCTGACTTAATCAAACCATGATTTCAGCCTATGCAATGAGCCAAAAGCCATTACATAGCTTTGCTTTGTAATAAAGAGAACATGACCCACATCTTAAAGTTGATCACAACCACTTTAGCCTAAAAGGAAATTCCCTGTTCGTCTCCTCAACCCATAATTGCCACAGAAGGATTAGTAGATACTATTTGATAATCATCTTGCTCATTTTCATCGTCATCATCGCCATCTTCTTGATTATGATCAGCATTTTCACTTCCACCATTGTCTGTGGTTGACTCCAACTGTTGACGTTCTTCTTGGGCACCCATCATGTGCATTAGGAGTTCCTCAGGCTTCAACTCGTAGACAGAATTAACTGAATCATTAGCCTTCTTCGTGGTTCTCTCCTTGTAAATAGCATCAAGCTGGTGAAAATATGGACATGTCTTGGCATCCTCAGGCCTTTTCTTATTGCTTTCTTTAACCTTCTTGAAGTACTTGTTCATGTTCTCCCATTTCTCTTTGCACCTCTTTGAACTACGATTATAACCAAGCTTCTTCATGGCTGTCGATATCTCCTCCCATAGAGGTCCTTTGGGGCCATTCTCTTGATAATGCCCATCAAGATTAGTCCTTAGCCTTATCAAAGCCTCAACTTCATCTTTAGGCCATCGAGACGAGCTCAAATGCATAAAATTCTCGCCGCCATTACTATTTTCTTGCCTCTCCACAACTTTCTCTATGGAAATCGGGGTCTCAGGCAATTGCACTGAGCCAGATTGTTCAGAAAACTTCTGCAGAAAAGCAAGCACTGCAGCATCTTTAGCTGCTGCAATGGATCTTTCTTGAACCAAAAGCTCACGCTCTCTCTTAATCCTAGCCAATTCTTGCATCTTCCAAGCTTCCTCTCTTGCTATCCTATCTTGTTCACACTTCTCTATTGCCTCTAAAAATTTCCTTTGCAAATTCTCTTGCTTCTCCACCACTTCCTTCATCAACCTCTCAAAAAATTCAGTTAATTTCCTCTTCTTCTTTTGTGTACCGGCCGAGTCTTTACTTGACATAGAAGTTGTTGAGGTAGATGTATCCACAAAATTTATTCCCGGATTTTGGATAGAACATGGCACGTCATCTTTTACTGCACTTATTGGGTTTACTTCTATTGCCACAGAAGAATTAACTCTTTCCGGGGAGGAAGGTGGAAGTAAAGAATGACTATCTAGTGCTTGTAACTGATCAAAAAACCGATAAGTTTTCCCAGATCGACCTTCCTTGGTTCTTCTATGGTATTTATAAATGTTTTCGAACTTCTCTTTGCATTTCTTTGCGCTACGCCTATATCCAAGTTCTGATAATTTCCTGACATCATCATAAATATTATCAATTTCGCTTAAACTACTCATCTACAGATAAAGAGTTCCCTGACAATAACATTTCTATAAACAATTCGACTGCACTTCAATATTCTAATTTAAAAAGAATAACTCAATGCAACTTAAAATGATTCATGTAACCAAAAAGTTGAAGACACAATAATTGGACATAAATACACCATCATCATAGTAAAATAATCAATTGCTATAAAATCTATATGATACCAATTCTATACAAACTAATCCAATATCAAACCATAAATGGAACAACATATCAACATAAACAAACACATAAAATAGTGCTAAAACAGATTGATATTCACAAAGATATGATAAGTACCATCAAAAGAACCGAACCCATCATCCAAATTCTAAATTTTCCAGGAAAACAAACAACAAAAGAATGGCCAAATGAAAAGAATTAAAGCAACACAATTCCCTTCACCTCCTATCAAATTTCCTCGAGAAAAGAAAAAGAAGTTACAACTTTTTTTCACAAAAACTGAACTCAAGAACTGACCTTGAAACGTCCTCCCAAAGGGGAGCCTTGAGGCCAGAGTCCCGAAACACAGTATCCATCTCCGACCTTATCTTCAACAAAGCCAAAGTCTCCTCTCTCGGCCACCTGTTGCCGCCCAAGCTCCGGTCCCCCTCTTCACCTTTCACTCTCTCCTCCTCTTCTCCACCTCCATTCTCCTTGTCCCCCGTGACAAGTTCTGGTTTTTCCGGTAAAGTTGAAGTCTCCATAATTTTCCGGGAAAAAGGATGAAATTTTTACAGCTGAGAAAATTTGGTGAATTCTAGAGTTTTGTGAAACTGGGTAAATTTTTTTTTTTTTTGCTTCTTTTTCAGGTGGGTTTACTCATTTGTGGGTTATGCAAATGGGTTTTTCTTGTTTTGGTTTGATTTGGGAAAATTTCTACTACCGAGTAGCATTTTTATTGAGTTAAGTGGGTAACAATGTAAACACAGAGAAAGGTGAATTAGGGTTTCTTAAAAGAGATAAAGAGTGTGAGTTGTGGTCAAGTGGGGCTCAATCCAGCTAATTCTTGTGACATGTCAAGCCCTGATTGGCTAGTTGTTTATCTTCTTTTTGACATTTTTGTTTTGACCCAAGTTTTGAGTTGGCCATTTTCAGTCAAAATTTGTAGTCTTGAAGACGTATCATAAATGGTAAAGAATGAGCCACGGCGAAGGTAATTGCTCCCTTACATGTTTGGTAACCGTACCTAATCAAGCTATGTATAAATTGTTTTTTATCAATTCAATAACGTTATTAAATTAATGAAAAAATAAGTTGAAAATTTATGTGATGGTTATCAAAGTTGTAGATGATAAAAGGGAAGGATTTGAAATAAAAAGTTTGAGTGAGGTGTGATGATTACTGACGATTACAGTGCTTTGAAGAAGCGGCAATTAACAGTTGTAAACAGGCAAGTTTTTAAAGATGACAAGTTGGTTTTTCTCTTGCCAAACCAGATTTGGTTAAGAAATAGGCCCACGCAGCCCCCTCTGTTTGCCTTTAGAAGAGTTGTGCGTGTTTTTCCCATTTGCTTTGACCATTCTACGTATGAACTATATATGAAATGCGAAACACCTTTTAAGCAAATTGTTCCTGTTTTTGTTTCTATCTTTGTTTTCAATCACAATTACACGATGCACTTTCACTCTTTCTCGAACTTTATGCTTTAAAATATTCATATTCTAGTGGGAAACTCATCAACTTGAGTTGGATCATTCTCCTAGATAAGGCTCCATGTCACGGTGGATTGATCAAGTTTATCCTTCCATGCTACTTTAACTAAACCAAAGCGTGAACACAAATTTTGACTGCTACCTACAGCTCATCAATCCTTACAAATGAGAATTTCAGAACCAAAAAAAGAGAGTCTAAACCCCATCAAGCGTACGTAGATTTGATATTGAGATGTATCATATCGTTATAATAATGTGATAAGTTTAACATAATCAAACTTTTACTTTTCAAAAGTTACAGGGAAGTCCCACCATGGTTATCATCGTTTTAAATACAGTTTAGGAACTTTGAATATTATACATTGGAACTCACTTTTGTACGAAGGAAGTAAAATAGAAAAAGTTGAGCGCTAATCATGAGACAACTCACAAGGTGGTAGAATTGGGTTAGTTTACGTAATCCGAATTCATTGAGACCTTTTCACATTAACCTTGGCACCAAAAACCAAAAAAAGAGAGAAATAACAATATCATCCAAAAGTTTGGCTTTACATTCCTCTCGTCCATGAAGTTTGAGAAATATACAATAACATCCTTCAACCTTAAATTTAACATATGACAAAATACAAACTACCTAATGTGCCCTTTTCATAAGAGCAAACCATATCAATTTGTTTACGAATAATAAAATTTAATGAAAAATATATATATACGAATAATCATGCCAAGAATCGTTACTTTTAGACAATTCTAGGTTACTAAAAATAATTTGTAGTTGAGTTCATAAATTTTTGGAAATGGTTTTGAACTTAAAATGGTATGCATTTTTTACTATCACATCATATATGTGTCTACATAAACTCTACAAAATTTTCAGGATTCTTGAGTGAAGTATTATTAATATATTAAAAGTGAGGGAAATGGGATTTGCTTAATTGTTAAAAAGGGTATACATAAGACAATATATTTGACATTTATTCAAATGTTAAGTTCAAAGTTGATGGATGTTAATGTCTTTAAGGTAAACCTTAGGGATGAAGGTGAAAATAAATTAAACGCTGGGGATGATGTTGTTTTTTATAAGTCTATTCAAGATTTTCAACCATGGATGGACGTGTGGGGTGGTGAAATTGTGGTATGAAAGCCTTACACGCCGCCGATAATTGAATAAAAGAACACCACACCCCAAGTAGTGAATGGTGATAGTGACTGTGACCTTCCAAAATTGATTGCTTGCTTTGGTAATGCTAGGCTAGGCTTGTATCGCCACCTAGAAGGGTTTGGTTCAGAAATATCTTGAAAAAACTTATGGTGGAAATTGCAAATAAGCTTCTGAATCTCCTCGTCCTCTAGAAAATTTTTAAGTGAATTGCAAGTCATTGTTAAAGAAAAACTATTCATTGTTGTTAGTTGTGTTTGACGTAACAAGTGATGGCTTCTTTTACATGTGGTTTGTATGCTTACACGGAAAGGTAAATATGGGTGTTGGAGCCCCATTGGTGGTCGACAGTACGATTCAATCCCAGTCAATTTGGTTCTTCTTTGACTTCTGCATTCGTTTCTCTTATTTTAATTGCGTTAGAATTTTGATTGACATTATAATTTATTTTATTCGATTGGGTGCTAGTGGTTGAGTTTTGTTGATTTTTTAGAATATTTTTGTTGTAGATTTGACATCTTTCTTGTAAGTTTGTAAAATATTATCTCAACTATTGGTTAATTTGTTATGTACTCAACACCAAGAAAAATCCGAGTTGAGATTGACATATTGCATTGTTTGCTGTCCAATAAAATCCAACCACATGTATACATTTTTCTTTGTTTATTTTTATCGATTTGATTAACCACTATTACTATTAATTAATGGGGATTTTATAATTTTGATCCGAATTTAAAGATTCCGTTGAAATTTAACCTGGTTTTAAAAAATCTAGAAGCCAAAACGAGTCGGATGGTTGATATTGTTTGTCAAATGGTGTCAGATACTATTAGATATTGTCGTTGGATGCTGTCAAATACTACTTAAAAAAAATAACGATAGATCTATGAAAAATATCATTCAATTCGATATTTGATATTGTAGATTTAAAAAAAATGAAATACCAAAAGAATTGATTGTTGGGTGATAACAGGCGAGAAACTCTCAAGTACGGTTCTAAGGAAAACAACGAATCTATCTATTTTGACCGGGGAGAAAAGGCCATTCGCCAGGGAGATTCTGAAATTGCATAGGCTTGATTCAATCAAACCGTTGAGTATTGGAATCAAGTTATGGCACCTACTCTTGGTAATTATATTGAAGCACAAGATTGGTTATCATATATTATAAAATACTATCAAGATACTGTCTGTCGTCAGTCACACTATTATAACATCTAAATTTTCTAAAAGCTAGTCAATTTTCATATATCTCCTTAATCTAAGTTTATTTATATAAAGATTATTTTTCAAATTTATGTAGATAATAATATTTAATTAGATGACTGTAAATGATATGATACCTTTTCTCTCGACCTAACACCAAATTTTCAAATAACTAATTTTGTGGAAATCCATGCCGGCCGTCCCACTTTCTTTTTATAAAAACCACAAAAATTCTTCAAATAATTAATTTTGTGGAATTACAAAATATAATCATTTCTCAAGTACAAAGTCCTATATGTGTTTTCAACAAGGCCAATATGAATCTCATTTTCAAAGTGTCTAGAGCTTTCTGAATGCAATAAAGATAAGAGTTCATAAACCCATAGAAATTGACCATGTCAATCTTCTACATACCGTTAAACTTTGGGAAATTTTCTAGCATGAAATAGACTTTCACTAAGCGATACAGAGAAGAACAGTAACTAAATAAAGAAGATTAAAGGATTAAATCATGAATATAATATAATTTTATTTAGTACATATACGGACATCCTTCAATGATGTGCTCGATAGTCATCTCAACTAAATTCTCGTTATGAAAGATTAGAAAAAGTGATAGTTATTTAAAATTTTATATTTATACTTATACTTTTTTTTTAGAAAACATAAGTATTTGAATCAATTTACACGTATTTTGATCAATTTCAATTTCACAGGATCTGTGCCTTGTTCCTCCAAAAGTTTTTTAATATAGTATATCTATTAGTAAGGCCTTTAAATATAAAAGTGATTAATAATTACATCAAAATGTGCCCCATTACTAATTGGAAATTATGTGCAATGATATATAGAGAAAAAAAAAAGTGATCATGGCAATGAGATTAAAATATTTAAATATTTTAACCTCTCTTTAGGGCTTATGATTGCATTTTAAACTTTTAATCATGCTCTTAATTTGTTGTAATCATATGGTTGGCATCATTAACTAGATCACAATTCTAATTAAAGTGTGAAAAGTAATAAATCCTATCAATAATTTGGTTAAAGTTTAGAATTAAAATCAATCCCATAAATAATTATTAATTTGGTTTTAATTATGAAAATTAAATCAAGAGAATGGGTGAAGGGTATAGTTTGAACTCGTATTATATACTAATTTTGATGTAGAATCGACAAGTTTGTAATTGTTATATCTAACATTAAACTTGTAAATTATATGGATTAAATTATGTGTTAATTGCTAAAATAGTCAAGTCTTGAGGGTTGTTTTGTTTCTAATTTTTAGTCCGTTTCCATTTTTCTTTTATTGTCTAGCTAAATTAAATATAAAGAACTATGATTTTCGATATAGAAATCTACTATCACGCAATCTATTAAATATGTCGAGTGATATACGTCAATAGTTTGTTAAATTTGTCAAGTATTTTATGACGTATATATCATACAGAGTTCTATGTTTATTAAAAAAAAAAAAACTTTAGTTTAATCCAAAAATATTTAGGAATATAATATATATTCTAATATTATAAATTTCTTTTTTTTTTAAAAAATATCTTATATAATGTTCTACTCGATATTCTTCCGTCTGTCATTAGAAAAAATTGAGAATAAAAGTAGTGGGCTTTGGAGGAATTGATGCCGGTGGGCTTTGCGTACTATCCACCCAAATCGAATCTTCAACTTCTAACAACAGTTTTACGTGGTTTTTTCTACTTTAATGTAGCGCACACTAGCAACCTACAAGCAACGGAGAGACAAGAGGGTTCGGAAAGTGAAGGAGTCTAGAGACACAGAGATGGGGGTGACAAAAGAACAAGTTGAATCTACTTTGACTTCGAAACTCAACCCTTCTCACCTTGTAAGTTCTTGCATGTCGAATTTGTAGAACTGGGTTTGGTGTTTTTTTTATTTTTTTTGTTTTATTTTATAATTGGTTTTGAGTTTGTTTTGATATTTGATGTTTTGTTTCAAGTTAGCAAGATTGTTATTATTATTGTTTTTGATTTTAGTGGTTTGTTAGTACTGTAAGCGAAGTCCCTTTGTTTGTTCAGTGATTATTCTTTTGAGTTATTGTGATATAAGTAAGAATATGATTTTTGTGTAATGAATTTGAGGTTTGTGCATATCAATGGCTATGGAGTTGATGATCATCTATGTTATTTGGATGAGAATGTTTGGGAATGACCTTACAAATTGACCTCTAATACTACTGAGTGCGATGTTCTAAGTTGCAAGTATGATCTTGAAACTGTTAAGAGTGTGCAAGAATGTTATAATTCCCAGTTAAGATTATAAATTTGTAATTGTTTCCTCAATGTGTTTTGAAATATTATGCATTTTAGGTTGTGGGATGCTATTGTGATGATTGTATAACTACCTCAAGCTTTTCGAGCTNTGATATTTGTGTTTTGATTCTTGATATAACACTCCAAAATAGTTAGTTTTCTGGTAACAAAATCTCTGTCTAGTTCTATTCATGCTTTAGTCTATTCTTCTCTTAGCTTCATTTTGATTTTAGACTTGTTTCCTGTTTTTATTGTGGGGATGGTCTCATTCATAGGCTTTGCTTTATTGGATGGCTTTGAAATTGCCAATGGTGATTGTTGACATTACATATTGTTAAAAGTTTTGGTGGGTCTCTTCAAACCATCCTGTTTCGAAAATTGATGTGGGCAGCATCCTGTTGTTGAATTATNTGTGGTCAGTACATTACATGTCATTTTCACTAAGTGGCTAGAGAATCCATTGACATGAATGAATATGTTGCTTAGCTTGTTGTTTGACATGTTCTTTGATATTTTTAGGATGATAATTGGTATGAGTTGCTTAGTTTTATAATTACTTGAATTTTTGGAGTTAATGAACCGCCATTACTGCTTTGAAGTGCATACAAAAAATGTTACTCTTATGATCTACATTTGAATTAGCTCCATCTTGGCTCCTAACTTGTCTAACTTATGTCATCACAACTTGGTCATTTCATGGAGGTAGCTGTAATCTGATCAGTTTGGCTGCCTTTGGATTGTCACTAGAGACAAATATGCAATTTTTGTCAGTGACAATGATTAATGCCAAACACTATTTAGAAAAACAAAAGGATATGCTCTTGTATGTAGTGTTGCTATAATCTGGGTTTTCACTTGGTTTGTCATTTTTGAGCCTTTCATTCAGCTGTGACCTGGATTGATTAATTAATTGAACTAGTCCATATTGAGCATTGTTGTGCTGTGCAAAACTGGGTTCAATTGCACCACACTTGTTAGTGCCATGTGCATTTTTTAATTTCTATTGAATACTTTCGTTTTCATTTATGATATACAACTATATGCTAAGCTGACCTTTTTTTTTCCGTTAATAATTGATTCTTCAACTTTGGTGTTTCAGGAAGTGATTGATACATCTGGAGGGTTAGTTCCTTCTTGCAAAAATAGCTATAATCTGAGTTCAGGCAGTTTTTTTTACCTTCTTTTTCCTTGCTGTTTATACATTTTGAATGAAGTTTATACGGTATTCAGGTGTGGCGCTAGTTTTGCAGTTGAGATTGT
>JANLJB010003052.1:0-16642 GCA_026212285.1 Bursera cuneata
AAATCTTTGTTCATTTAATTTCCTTTCTTTTGAATGAATGAAGCAGATGCGGGTGCTTGGAAATCAGATTGAGACCTCCAGGAAGAAGGTAAAAATACTTGATAGTTGTAATAAATTTTCCATTTCCTGATTTTTCATTTTTTGTGTTTTTCTTTTCTTCAGGTAAGGAATGCGACAGAGATAAATAGAGATCTCCGGAGTGGATTTGTAAGTGTAATTTACAATTACTTTTTCTACTTATCTATATTTCTTTAATTTGGCAATACAAATATAAATAAAAAGAGAATGGAAAGTTTTACGAGTATTATTATTTTATTTGATTAAGGATGCAAGAGAGGAAGATCCATACTACGGGTTAGTCGACAATGGAGAACATTATGATGCTGTTCTTCCTGGCTTCTTCGCTTTAAGGTTGCAACCTAACCAGCCTAACATTCATGGCGGATCAGGATCAGACATCACAACCTACCATTTGCTTGAGTAGTGTTCTGAGATTAACTGCTAGTTAACAGCATGTCCATATATGGAGTCACCAATGTTATTAAGAATGTCTAGAACTTTATTATTTTAGTACTTGAAAGACACTGGCTAGCTTTCAATTTCAGGCATCTATCAGCTTCTATCCGTGCTTTTCCTAGTTGTATGTTGTATTATGGTACTTGTTAAGAGACCAAGACGCTTCCATGCATGCTTACTTAGGATTTAGGAACTCAAAACTATTGAAGTTTGTTTGGTTTGTGTTAGTATACTCTTGCTTTGTGGTTTGTAAACCCAAATTCATACTCTGGACTGGATTATTGAGACCCATATTGATAGAAAGAAAAATTTATCTCTGCTGATAAAATGCTTAGAGCCTCATACTACTCTTTTGTGTAAAAACTGGTCCAAAGTAGTGAAAATATAGTGGGAAAATACCACTTAATTCTCTGTTAAGTTTATTGGAAATCTAAGAATTCTAACCTAAAATACNAACAAATATTGAACTGGGTCAGCCGATTAAACATCTTTTCAATTCCAAATTATGATACACGATATCTAAGTCAACTGTTTGTATCATTCAAATGTTCTCTCAAAATCCGTACTTACGCCAAACTTGTCATTCTATCGTTTGATATTTTGTGAAATGAAAATTTAGTAGACATCAATCTGCAGGTTCTCTATCATGTAAGAACAATCAATTATTGTATTCTCCATAGCTNTAAGCTTTAGGTTTGTGAAATAAATGTTTCTCCCAAATCCATTATCATGCCAAGTTTGCTAATTCTATCATCAATTGATATTTTCCGGAATGAAAATTAAATAGATTTATGTGACTTCAAAAACTATAAAATCTGCATTACAATATCAATTTCTGATAAATTTTCTTAATAATTTGTTGATATATTTGAGGAAAGAGTTGTAACCATATAATTTATTGAGGAACTCTTTTGTAGTTTTTCAAATCATTACATTTTTACTTTTTCTATTTATTTTACCTAATTTTAAATAAAGTTAGTCCTTTGATCCTTTTTTTTTTTTATTAAAATTACAATAATTCTATATTTTCAATCAACCTTTACAGTCTAATCCATATAATGTGATATTACATAAAGTTATTGAATGGTTGATTCACATTTTATCTACTAAATTTTTTCCCTTTGTTTTTACTCTGATGAATTTATGTCACCTCATATTATATGGGTCAGATTATAAACATCGATTGTAGATTTCGTGTCACTCTTAAAATAAAGAGTTTATAGTGGAATCCAAAATCACAATGTAATAAAAAATGAATTTCTTGATTGAAAATATATAAAAGATTGAAATTGAATTTGGTTTTCTCTCCTTTTTTAATTTATATAAGTATGATATTTTTATTCAAAATATCAAAAATTACCAAAAAAAAAAGAATAAAAATTATCTGATCAAAACTAATAAACACCTCATTACTTATTAGAATAAAATATGTATTATTAATTATTTTTAAAGAAAAATCATACATTACTTGCTTGTAGGAAAACACAAGTCATGATGGCAATTCCCTCACAATTGTTACTAGTTACATATATGTAAAAATTTATACGAAAGTTGTAAACAACTATAAAAAGTTTGTCAAAAAAAATTATATAAGTTTTTTTTAATAATTATTTAAAACTTTCATATAAATTTTTTAAATTTTTATATAAATCAACTGATGTATTGTAACTAATAAGACCCCAGGACCCTAACAATACAATAATATAACATATTGAATTCAGCAACTTTAACTTTTGTTGAGTGTTGATGTATTATAAATTTGTAATCTAATGTTGAGTTCAAATTTGATAAATAAGGATTCAGGGGTGGGCAAGGGTCGAGTTTGGCCCAACCTGACAACCCGTCGGGTTGGCTTAAATAGACCTGAGGTTAGGTTCAATAAAAATGAATCTGACATGCTCAGGTTGGTTGGATTAGTCAATTTAATTGATTTTTATTGGTTCTGGTCGGTTTAAGTCGAATTCAGTTAAATTAATATTATATAAATAAAAGTTTTTACATAATATATATAAAATGATATGTAAACTAGTGTTAATGTTGCAAAACGTGTTATTTGGATATAAAGGGTTTAAATCCTATCACCTTCAACTCATGTTCAGAATTTTCTTCGGGTTTCAGGATTCTATAGTAAAATCTGGACCATGGTTAGTTTTGGCCCATTACCCAACCCGATCAAAACCCGACAGGTTGGGTAATTGTATCCACCCCTAATAAGGAACAAACAAGTCAAGGGCAATAATGTCATTTGATAATTAAAAGGTTACAAATATAAGTATAACCAAAACCAACCATGCCCCTTGGGGATCAAAATTAATTAAATAGTCCTAAGGGGTTATTAAGATATTGGACTTCATAGCTCAAATGGCCGTAAATGCAAGACGGTTTCCATTACCCAGGAAGTCCAAGTCCTTAAAAAAGAAGCTTAGGGCCTTCTCTCGCTTCAAGTTGTTTCTCAAATTGCCTTGGCTAGACCACAGACATATTCAACAAAAGTTAAAAAATCCTGCAATTTATGTGACATGCTGCTCACAGAAAAGGCCTCTATCTTCAGGAACTCGACTTCTTATCTTTTTGTGAAGACAAATGGCCGCAAGCCTGGTACTGTTAGTATTACTATTACCACACTGGCTAAAAAGAGAGACTTCTCTGAAAGTTCAGGAACCCAAAAGCAGCAAATTTTCCCTATCAAAGTTTCAAATACAATTCTTCCCGGAGCTGCTATTGCAGTTTTTGGATTAGGATTTATTGATGCCGGGTAATCTTTTCTTTCTTCTTAAGTTTTTGTAATGAGTTTTTACTTTCTTCAGATATCTGAAGTTGTAGACTTTGATGTACTTCAGGTATAGTGGAGACTGGTCAAGAATTGGAGTGATCTCGAAAGAGACTGAAGCCCTGTTGAAGGCTGCAGCCTTTGTAGTGATTCCCTTGTGTGTCTTTCTCATATTTTCTCTTTCCAAGGAGTCTGAGGCTTGACTGAAATTTTACATATTTTGAGTTTGATATCAATTTATTATGTAAGAACATTCGGTTATCTTGTTCTTCATAGCTTAAGCTTTAGGCTCTGAAATGAATGATCAGATATTTATTTAATACTTGTGCGGCTGGCAATTTGCAGATTTGGCATACAGATCCTCTAGTGAGATTGAGTTGCACAAAGATTAAAAGAAATTAATGAGATAACTTTTTGTAGTAAGATGGTTTGAGTTTCAGTTTCATCAGAAAGTATACAACGATAATGGTTTCTGATCTGCTAGTCCATGTGGTTGATGGCCCATTGCTTCATTGGATAATGTACCGACATCAAATTCTGACCTTACATTTGATAACTTAACATTTATTAGCAAATGCAACTGGTAGCAAGAAAATGCTCTTTCAATACTTCTCAAATGTCAAAAATTACTTTTGTCTCTTACTCTATTTTAATCAAACGGAACATGTACAAAGAGGTACAAGTTTCTTTTGTTTGAAGGCAACTATACTGTAAATTGAGAAAAAGATTAGAAGAAGGAACAAAGAAGAAAAAGATTTCAACATGAAATGTTTCTGTAACTTTTTTCACTTGATTGAATTGGATGAAATCCCAGGTTAAAGTATGGTAAACCTTCCTCGTAAAGTAACTGATCAGAATTCTACCAATTTGAGCAAGATATCCAGGAAACAACTTGACTAAAACTTCCACCACATCTTTTCCTCATCTCACTGCAATAAGGCGCAAAGGAGAAGCAAAGCGCCAAGTTCAAGGTCTCAAAAGAAAAACACAACTATATACCATATAGTAGTCAAAAGAAGTTATCAAAGCAGAAGCACATGTGGCATACACTCATAGGTTAGAGAAATAATCCAAACAAGTACAATCTAGTAGATAATAATAACCCATCAATACGCCAATTGCCTTTCCATACTTTCCAATAACAATCTTCCAAATCTATAGAGATGGAAAAGGAGAAAAGGGTCAGGCCAAGAAAGAGAGAGAGATTATGATGAGGTGTTATTAAGGAATAACAAAAATGAGAGGCTTGAAATTGCTAGCCTCACATTTCATTTCTCTGCGATTGTGTACAAGAAAAGGTCTTGGCTTAGGCTCACCTTATCCTATCCACCTCTCTTTCTCTCACTCTCTCTGGGTGTGTGTTTATGTTTCTAGTTTAGCCATATCCTCTTTACTTGACACACTATCTAACTCTGTCCCCCAGCTTTTATCTTTCTTTCACCTGCACTTTTATTATGCAAACACTCACTTCACTTCAACCCTCTCCCACTCACAAATCTGTCTCTGTCTATTCCTTTATCTTCACCATGTAAAAGCACTTTCTGGGTTCTTCATATTAACTCTTCTCCACCTCAAAATCTATCTGTCTATTTGTACTGAATTCTTGAATATTGCCAATTCTTGTACTACTACTTGTTACTTTTTGAGCTTCTTCTAGCTAGAGCTGCTCTATTCTTTCTCTCTATTATTCATCAGTTAGTTATTATATCTAACATTGTTTTTGCTGTTGTCAAATTAAAGTCCTCGAGGTCTTGCCAGAATTGAATTGTGTATTGTATTCAGCAAGTGAGTACCTAAGTTTCTGATTTTGTTTATTTCTATTACTGAAGAGAGATTAATTTTGAGTTATTGTTGGACGGAGATTCACTCAAAATTTGCATGCAGAGAGCTACAAGTTTCCTCGATAAGTTCAATTCAAGTCATAGTTTTTATCGTCAAAGAAGAAGACTGAACCTGCAACTTTATAAACAATCCAACACCTTTGATGCACAATGGCTCCCAAAACAGGCAAGGCAAAACCCCACAAAGCCAAGGGAGAGAAGAAGAAAAAGGAGGAGAAAGGTCTCATATCTTCTTCCTTTTATACTCGTCGTTTGTTTGCCGAGAGAAGAAAGCAAAACCAACTCATACCCAGATGAATACTCATCGTTATATACATGTCTTTAGCTTGCTAAACATCATTCCATTCAAGTTTATTCATCAGTTCTTATCCATTTTAAATTTCATTTCTTAGCAACCAAACGGAACCTTATCTTCAACTCAAAATAGTTATTGAGAGTACTCCTTATTAGCAGTTCATTTCTTCATCTTCCTCTCTTATTACTTTCCATTTGGTTGCTGAGAAAATTAACAAAGGAGAACAACTCATACGTGCCCCGATGAATAGTCAAGCTTGCATACATGTGTTCAGCTAGTTAGAGTCATTACATCCAAGTTTCTATCATTTCTTATTCGTTTTCTCACATTTTCTTGGCAAAAAAACGGGAACCTTATCTTCAACTTAATCTTCTTTTATCTTTAATTTTGTTAATTGTAAACTAACTAATCTCACAATTCTTACAGTTTTGCCTACCGTAATCGAGATTACAGTCGAAACGCCGGATGACTCACAAGTCACACTCAAGGTATGAACCTAAACGTACTCTCTTTGCAAACTCCAACATTAATTTAGTCACAAGCTAAGCTACATTAACTTCTTACATTTTCATTTTAATATTTTCTTGTACTACATTATATGGTTTATTTTCTATTGCTCTCTTTGTTTATTTCCCTTTGTTCACTCAACTTTCAAACTATATTTATTTCATCTATCGAAGTTATTATCTTCTGATTTTCAACTGATATTAGTCTAATCTAGGCTTGCATAAACTATTGGCTACAAAGTGGGTTGTTTAATTGTTTCTAATTACAAAGTGCTTGTGTTTTGGTCGATTTTGAAAAGGGCATCTCGACGGACAGGATCTTGGATGTGCGAAAGCTTTTAGGAGTTCATGTGGAGACATGTCATTTGACCAACATCTCCCTATCTCATGAGGTACTTCTCTTCTATCCTCGCCATTATTTATTACAACATTTCTCTCCTTGTCTCTCTCTAAGAACATTTTGTTACGTCTACATTGACCCCATCTCCCGATTTGTGCTTCTGCTTGTGGTCCCACTTTACGATTTCATGGGCATTAACACATTACAGGCTTGATAGCACGACACCCACAAGATGTGG
This sequence comes from Bursera cuneata, assembly GCA_026212285.1. Lineage (NCBI taxonomy): Eukaryota > Viridiplantae > Streptophyta > Magnoliopsida > Sapindales > Burseraceae > Bursera > Bursera cuneata. The sequence goes on from JANLJB010003052.1 coordinate 6,507, forward strand.
TTCCCATTTCTTGATTACTGTTATGGTCCACCTATGTATAATGATTAGTTAAAAGCAACATAGAAGACATTACGGATGAATTACATAAAATCATTTCAATATATACTTCTAAAATAACATAATTAATTCTGGTATAAGTGAAATAGTAGTACATAGTGGGATCATAATGAGAGTTAACTAGAAAGCGAATGAGTTTCTGTAAAATCTAAAATTTGTGGGACTTACAAATTTAAACCAAATTTAAGGGGTTTTACGATATTTTCTCCAAACTTAACGACAGTATGGGCTGACAACTGACTACGTCCATGTGCGCTGTGAAATCCCCTACAGGTACGAGGATCTAAGCTCAAAGATTCAGTCGACATCGTCTCGCTCAAACCGTGCCACCTCACCATCGTGGAAGGTAAAGGTTGCTAAGCTAACTACTTCGCATCCAATCCAACGGCTTATGTCAAAATAAACATCTTTTAACATACAACTGCTCACATTAAATCTTTTTTTTTTTCTCAACAGACGACTATACGGAAGAGCAGGCAGTGACTCACGTTCGTCGTCTTCTCGACATCGTCGCTTGCACAAACAGCTTTGGTCCTTCACCCAAACCGGCCGGCCGGGCCGCTAACGGTTCAAAAGAAATTGGTTCGAAAGATTCCGGTTCAGGCGAGATCGAAGCATCGTCTCAGAAATCCGGCAGTTCTTCGGACAACAATGAAGCGTACTCCAAGCCTAACAAGGCAGGAGACAAGAAAGCTTCTGGTGGTGCCGGTGCCGGAAACTTGGTGGAGAGCGCGGAGAAAGGCGACTCGGCTTCGATGTGTCCGCCGCCGAGACTTGGCCAGTTCTACGATTTCATCTCGTTCTCGCACCTCACTCCACCGCTGCAATGTACGCTTTTTCTCTCTCCTTTACTTATACTGATGCATTGTGTGTGCTTAGAAGTTGTTTGTTGATTGTGAATTGGTTGATTCTCTTGCAGACATTCGAAGATCTACTCGGCCATTCCTTGAGGACAAAACCGAAGACGATTTCTTTCAAATTGATGTGAGAGCCTCCAATTTATGATGGTTCCACGTTGTTTTTTTCCTCAATTTCACTTGAACTGACCTGAAACGTTATACTTGTAATATAGAAAATGAATTATCAATGACATCATAATTTTGAAACTCACATTTTATAACATTATAATGCTCTTGTCACTTGTGGCAAAAGCATTGTTTGTAATGTTTTTATGTGAACTGAATTTGTGTTTGGTTGGGATGGATGAATTAATGGCAGGTTAGAGTATGCAGTGGGAAGCCAACGACAATTGTTGCTTCCAGGAAAGGTTTCTACCCTGCTGGAAAGCATCTTCTTCTTTGTCACTCTTTGGTCAGTTTGCTGCAGCAGATAAGCAGGGCTTTTGATGCTGTAAGTTCAGTTTATGGCTTTAACCAGTATAGTTATAACTTTGTTGTCTTTGCAGCATTATGTCTGTTGTTGCTCGGTCTTCTATTTTTGTTCATGAAACTCTATAGCAGTCACTGAACTTGAACTTTTCTTGCAGGCATACAAAGCTCTAATGAAAGCTTTTACTGAACATAATAAAGTACGTATGCTTCAATATATATATTGATAATTAGATAGTAGTTGACAGAGAAGATGATTGTACATTTACATTTTTGGGGCTTTTTTCCATTTCAGTTTGGCAATCTTCCTTATGGTTTTCGTGCAAACACATGGGTTGTCCCTCCATTCGTTGCGGATAACCCAGCTGTTTTCCCACCACTTCCTGCGGAAGATGAAAACTGGGGAGGAAGCGGGGGTGGACAAGGAAGAGATGGTAAACATGATGACAGAGAGTGGGCAAAAGAGTTTGCAATTTTGGCAGCAATGCCTTGTAAAACAGCTGAAGAGAGGCAAATTCGAGATCGGAAAGCCTTTCTGCTTCACAGTTTATTCGTCGACGTTTCACTTTTTAAAGCTGTTGCGGTTATCAAGAAAATCATTGATAATAACGAGCACTCTTTAAATGATCCTGCCACTTCAATTTTGCATGAGGAAAGACTTGGAGATTTAGTTATTAAGGTGACAAGAGATGTGTCTGATGCAAGTATGAAATTGGATTGGAAAAATGATGGGAGTCAGGTCCTTGAAATATCACAAGAAGACCTTGCTCAGAGAAACTTACTAAAAGGCATAACAGCAGATGAGAGTGCAACTGTTCACGTGAGTGTTACATTACTCAGAATGGTTATTACAATTACCGAAGTAGTTTGTTGTAATTGGTAAAATCACCTTTTGGTCTTGCAGGATACTTCTACCTTAGGTGTAGTGATTATTAGACATTGTGGCTACACGGCAGTTGTAAAAGTTACAGCGGAGGTAAATTGGGAAGAAAATCCTCTTCCTCTGGACATTGATATTGAGGACCAGCCAGAAGGAGGTGCAAATGCCCTGAATGTAAATAGGTCTGTTAATTTCTTGGCTTACTATGTGATTATGGAATCAAGATGGGCTACCTGTCGATTTCTTCTCTGATGGATACCTTTTTACTTGGTACATGATGAAATCACAGAATGTACACACTTAACTGTTTCTCATCATTCACTCACATGGACAGACAAACAGATAATAATCATAATAGTGATAATAATGATAAAAGAACAATGTAGACACACAATCATGCTTATTATCATCATTATTATTTTAAATTCATATGATGGATTGCCTTTTTCTTATTTAACTTCCAGCTTGAGAATGCTATTGCACAAGTCATCCTCACCTCAATCATCTAGTACGTTTCAGCAATCTCAGAGTGCAGATTTCGAAAATTTACGGTCTGCTAGGTCTTTGGTGCGGAAAGTAATAGAGGATAGTTTGTTGAAGTTGCAGGAAGAACCTTCGAAACAAACTAGATCTATTAGATGGGAGCTCGGAGCATGTTGGGTGCAACATTTGCAAAATCAGGCTTCCGCGAAAAATGAGTCTAAGAAAGCTGAAGAACCTAAGCTTGAGCCTGCTGTTAAGGGTCTTGGAAAGCAAGGTGCACTGCTCAAGGATATAAAAAAGAAAACAGATGCCAGAATCAGCAAAACTGAACAGGGGAAGGAGGCTCCTGCAGATAACAACCTTGACATGAATAAAAAATCAGATACACCGAGTCAGAAGGAAATGGAGAAGATGTGGAAGAATCTGTTACCTGAATCAGCATATTTGCGCCTTAAAGAATCAGAAACGGGTCTTCACCTCAAGGTTTGCTTGCTGCCTCCAAGGACTAGAACTATCTGCCAAATTTGAATAATTTGGTTTTCAAACTCATTTCCCATGAAATGATTTTAGAAATTTTCAGTGTTGATTGTTAAGCTCCCTTTTGCTTATGCTTATAAACTTTTCTACCTGCTTCATCTCTTATAGACTTTTCAGTTATAATTGGTTTGGTTTGTTCATCTCGCAGTCACCTGATGAATTGATCGAAATGGCACATAAATACTATGCTGATACTGCTCTTCAAAAACTGGTAGTTCCCTAATAACAAACTCTTTCTTCTTTCCAAGGTGCTTTGGACTTGAGATATCTGATTGGTGTAACCTAATTTATTAGGTAGCAGATTTTGGCTCCCTTGAACTTTCACCAGTTGATGGAAGGACATTGACAGACTTTATGCACACCAGAGGCTTGCAAATGAGCTCCTTGGGGCGTGTGGTAATTTCCTTATTCCATCAATTTTCTTACTCATTATTGTCATAGATTTTTTTGTAACTTCTGCTTTTACTATTTAATGTATAACATACTACATCTAAGTAATACTTATTGATTATTCTTCACCCTTGAGTATTAAAAAAATAAATAAATAAAGAATCTAAATGTCATTGTTTATGGTAGAAAAATGCGTGACAGACGGTTGAAGAAAATATTTGGAAAGTCATGATTGAAATTTTAATTGGTTAGAGCATGGTTTCCAGCATGCCTGTACCTTTTTGTTCTCTGCAGGTAGAGGATCACATTGAAGAAAGAAAACGGTTTAAAAAAAAATTCATTGAAGTTGTCCATCTGGAAAACTGTGGAACAGCTACACAGGATTTTGGAATCTCAATAAGTCAATAGCTCAGCCTAACTTTTGTCTGTTCAATGTCTTGGTCACTACTGTTGCTTTTTATAACAAATTGTCACATGGAGACATTCGATATATTCTACAGTTATTGTGAGCATTGGCCCTCTGCAAAATCTATGTTGTTTCCAAAGTTCCTTTTTTTCTAACCATCCTTTTTCCTGGATATTCTAGGTTGAACTTGCAGACAAGCTCCCTCATGTTCAATCACTATGTATACATGAGATGGTTGTTCGAGCTTACAAACATGTATTGCAAGCTGTTGTAGCTGCAGTTGATAATGTTGCTGACTTGGCAGCATCCATAGCATCATGCTTGAATATATTATTAGGAACAGTGTCAACTGAAAATGCTGATGCAGATATCACTAATGATGACATGTTAAAATGGAAATGGGTGGAAACCTTTCTTTTAAAGAGGTTTGGTTGGCAGTGGACAAATGAAAGCTGCCAGGATCTCAGAAAATTTGCCATTCTTCGTGGTTTATCCCATAAGGTTTGATGATTAAATCTTCACGCTATTTCTAGATATTCATCAATGTGAATGTAGTCCATCTCCAGTTACTTAGTGAAGTCATCATTTGTCAGGTTGGTCTTGAGCTTGTTCCCAGGGACTATGATATGGACACTGCATCTCCTTTTAGGAAGTCGGATATCATAAGTATGGTTCCTGTATATAAGGTAACATTATAATTCATGTTTGACACTGAGTTTGGATCTTCTTATAATACTTTTTTTGTTTTAACAATTTTAATTCTCTATAGCACGTTGCATGTTCATCTGCGGATGGGCGTACACTATTAGAATCATCGAAGACTTCCTTGGACAAAGGAAAATTGGAGGATGCCGTTAATTATGGCACCAAGGTTTGGGATAAATCCTCTCTCTCCTTTTTCTTTTTGGTGTTTTATGATACGTTTCCTAAAGTCATGGACTGAACCAATATTTTGTATTGAATCTTGAAGGCACTCTCAAAACTTGTGTCTGTATGTGGTCCTTATCATCGAATGACAGCAGGAGCATATAGTCTCTTGGCCGTAGTGCTTTACCATACTGGGGATTTCAATCAGGTATTTGCTCTGACACACCTACAATCTAGTGTTCTTGCGTAACTTTGTTAATAATTTTATGCTGGAATGCATATGCATGATCTGATCTTGATAAATTCAAGCATTTTGCAGTTTTTATTTTAGTAGACTGAACTGCTGAATTCATGACATATTCCAGCACAATTATGACCTCAGAAACATTTCTGGTTTTTTATTTGTTTTTAGCTTCATGAGTCATGACATTGTTAACTGAGTAAATTATTCTTTGTAGCTTTTCGACTTCAATACCCTGACCTTTTTTTTTTCATATCACCTAGGCAACCGTTTACCAACAGAAGGCGTTGGATATAAATGAGAGAGAACTTGGACTTGATCATCCTGATACAATGAAAAGTTATGGGGACCTAGCTGTCTTCTACTACCGACTTCAACATACAGAGCTAGCCCTGAAGTACGATTTAAAATAAATTTCTGATTAATTATTTTTCCTTGATAGTTTTCCCTTCATTATGTCTATCCTTATGATTGTCCATGCTTTGAAAGAGAACACATTTTCACTTCCAATAATTAATTTCCTAAGCTGTAAGCTCTTCAGATTTATAGTGAGACTAAAAGGTTACCTTAATCTTCTGAAGGAGTGAAAAGGAAATACTAAGGGTTCTAGTATCTTAGTACTGCAGATTTTGCAGAATATTTAAACAAAATGAAGATTCTGTTTGATTTGAGAGTAATTCAAGACAATTTATTATGTGGAACTTTCTCTTTCTTGCCGTACAAGAGATCTGTTCCATTACGAATAAATTATTGAGACTGTTGATCTAGTTGTTGAGCTTCAATTTTATTTCTATGGTTGGATTAATTCATTAATGTCTTGACTGCTCATGTGATCCACTGGCTATTGTTCACAGGGGAAGAAGGGCCCCATAGAAACTAGAGTTTTTGAATTTTTTCTTTGTTTATTTTTGGATAATATGGCCGTTAGGGTTACTATTATACATTTTATGATACAGAGTTTTTATTTTTGGTTCTAAGGCACATCAATTAAGTCATGGAAAGCACACAGTTTTATTTCATTGGGAGGTGTCAAGAGAGTATCTTCAACCTACCTCTTGAAAAAAACTAATGTTTTCAGTCTTACACATATAATGGAAGCTTTCTGAAGCCCATGCAAATATTGTTTATATTTTTCGAATTAGAGTAATCATGTTTGGAAGATTCATCAACTGGGACAGATAAATAGCTTACTTGCTTGAAACTAATATCTGACACGATCCTCATCGTAGTGAACTATGACTGTCAAGATGGAAAAACCACAGATCCAATTAGAAACAGAACAGAAGATCTTTATTGCAGCAGAAATGGATCTGTTTTTTCTCTTTATGGAGGGCTTACTATTGTGTTCCTTGTTCTAGGTATGTCAATCGTGCATTGTATCTCTTGCATTTGACATGCGGACCTTCACATCCAAATACAGCTGCCACCTATATTAATGTAGCAATGATGGAAGAAGGCTTGGGAAATGTCCATGTTGCTCTTAGGTACCTCCATGAAGCTCTGAAGTGTAACCAAAGATTACTTGGAGCCGATCATATTCAGGTAAAATATTTGTCTCGTAAAGGAAGCATTGGAAAAGTATAATATGTTAAATTTTTTACGTAACAAATAATGGAGTGCTATAATGCTTTTAGTCTCTTGATAGATGATCAAGATGGAAATATATAATCCATGCTTTGAAGTGGAGAAGAAGTCTTGTCCCTATATATGCATAAAGCAGAGTGTTAGAGTCTACACTCTGGATTCTAGAACAGCCTCTTCAAGGGAAAAAATGTTAAAACTTTTTTCACAATGATAAAATTCTTTTGAACGCAAATTAAAGTAAGAAGGGGAAACTAAAAAATATAAAGGAAAAGAGAATCTGTTAGGAACCATTATCAGATACATGAAATTTGCAACTCGTTAGGATGCCATGCCATCTTAAAGTTGAACTTATTTTCACTGCTTCTGTTTATTAGGCTTTCAATGACCAAAACTAGATTATTTTATGCTCAAAATAAGATTTATAATGAAGCTGCTGCAGATAATCTGGGAAGTGCATAACCATCAACTCGGTTATATTTTTGAAATTATTATGATTCATGTTAATCTCTTAAAATCATAAATATGTTTGAGCATATGTAATTTGGTTGGATAATTTGTGAGTTAGGTTCATTTTAGTCTTCAAACATGATTGAGCCAGGTGGAGTAGCCTGGTTCTAAACAGATATTGCCAACATATTTTAGGTTTTTGGCTTGTGATCAATTTAACACAATTCTGGTTTCTTCAGACTGCTGCAAGCTACCATGCCATAGCAATTGCTCTCTCTTTGATGGAAGCCTACTCATTAAGTGTTCAGCATGAACAAACTACCCTACAAATACTGCAAGCCAAACTTGGGTCTGAGGATCTACGGACACAGGTAGCATCAATTTTGCTTTCTCATGATTGAATCTCATTTAATTTGCTGATCCTTGATGCTCAAATTTTGTCCGATAAACTTTGTAGGATGCTGCTGCATGGCTTGAGTACTTTGAGTCCAAGGCTTTGGAGCAACAAGAAGCTGCACGCAATGGTACCCCAAAGCCAGATGCCTCAATCTCCAGCAAAGGTCATTTAAGGTATTAATTACATGCAGAACTGTCTATATGTTTGCATATCACTCAACCAAAGTCTTTTGACCATTTGTAAGGAGCGCAAAGACTACATTGCCCAAACTAAACATAAGCACAAGTTCAATTGTTGATTCTAGGTGTGAAGGATTTGCTTACCTTTAAATAGTCTGTTCCATTTCCTAGTATTTTAACTGGTAAATGTTTACTTAGGGTTGGCACACTTGGACAGCTGTCAAGGTTAAGTTATGGCCACTCATGTCACTTCTAGTCTTTCATGGTTTTTTGTCGTTTGTTAACATATTTATTTCTCTCATTCTCATTCAGATCCATAAACATTTAGAAGTACATTGGTGTACAATATAACAATCTAAATTTGAGCGCTTTCATCATGGAGTTCTTCTGTTTTATTTGATATTAATTATAATTTCTCCTCAATCAGTGTTTCAGACCTTTTGGATTATATAACACCAGATGCGGAAATGAAGGCTCGAGAAGCCCAAAGGAAAGCTCGTGCAAAGGTGATAAACCATTCATTATTCCTGGTTCATTCCTGGCATTGCTTCTGTTACTCTTTTCTCACTGCTGAAAATAATCTGACCAATAGTTTCTCTCTGTTGTTTAAAGGTCAAAGGAAAACCAGGCCAAACCTGGGAAACAGTCTCAGATGAATATCAGAAAGATGAAATTCTGTCACCAGCTTCTCCTGTTGTTGAGAACTCGAGCGATAAAGAGAATAAAGCTGAAACTCAATTTGCAGAACCTAAGAATGAGAAATCTGATTCTGGTCTCCTAGATCAATCGATATTAATTAAAAATGATGACCTGACACAAGATGACACTTCTGATGAAGGTTGGCAGGAAGCTGTTCCTAAGGGTCGCTCACTTACAGGTCGCAGATCTTCTGGTTCAAGGAGGCCAAGCCTAGCAAAACTGAACACTAACTTTATGAATGCATCTCAATCATCAAGATATCGAGGAAAGCCCAGTAATTTCACATCTCCAAAACCAATCCCTAGTGATTCTGCTGCTACCACTGGATCAAATCTTCCTGTTCCTAAAAAATTTGTTAAAAGTGCAAGCTTCAGTCCAAAGCTAAATAATGCTACCTCCCCCTCCAGTGTAGGAGAGAAATCAGCTCCGGCTAGCCCAGCATCCACTGATCAAATTGCCAAGTCTGCTCCTGTGGCTAGCCCAATTAGTGTTCAAGCGGCTGGAAAACTTTTCTCCTACAAAGAAGTTGCTTTGGCCCCACCAGGAACAATTGTGAAGGTAGTAGCAGAACATTTACCAAAAGGAAATCTTGTAATGGAACATAGTCCTCTGGTGAGTCAGGAGGCAGCTACGTTGGTAGTCACCCCATCTGATGTGACAGCTATAAAAGATGCAGAGGAAGACAAACTTCTGAAACCTGAAGGAGAGAAAAAGCTGCTGCTTTCCGAGGAAGAAATGAAATGCAATATCAATGAACGAGAAAAGAAAAAAGTCAGGGATTTGGTAGAGTCTCAACCCCTGGAGGCTATGAAGGCTGCTGCTTCTCAAGACATACAAGCAGATGCTGGTAAAGAAGTAATAAGTGCCACTGTCAGGACCCCAAAATCAGAGGCTGGAAATGTTGAAGTTCTGGGATTTGGGAATTCAGATGCTTCTGAGGATTTAAACGCCTCTACATCCAAAACCAAAGCGTTGGAAAGTGGAGAAATGGAGCGCTCTTCTGGACCCTCCCCTAGTCCGGAGCCTCTACCAATTTTAACTGAAAAAACAACTTCACTGCCGGAAATAGATGCTTCTGTTCCTCAAGAAAAATTGGCTGATGAAAATTTAAAGGATCTACCTAATGGTGACATCAGTGTTAAACCACTGCCAATTGAAGGAGGAAAACAAGATGAAGTAGAAACCTTAAAAGAGACAACCAAGAAACTTTCTGCAGCTGCGCCACCATTTAATCCATCCACAATTCCAGTTTTTGGTTCAGTTCCAGTTCCTGGTTTTAAAGATCATGGAGGAATTTTGCCTCCGCCGGTGAATATACCTCCGATGCTTACAGTTAATCCGGTCCGTAGATCACCTCATCAATCAGCTACAGCTAGAGTTCCTTATGGCCCAAGGCTGTCTGGTGGCTATAACAGATCTGGAAATCGGGTGCCACGTAACAAACCTAGTTTCCATAATGGTGAACATTCTGGCGAAGTGAATCACTTCAGCCCTCCAAGAATAATGAACCCGCATGCTGCTGAGTTTGTACCTGGCCAACCTTGGGTTCCAAATGGCTATCCTGTGTCACCAAATGGTTATTTGGCTTCTCCTAATGGCATGCCAGTCTCTCCAAATGGTTTCCCTGTATCACCAAATGGT
>JANLJB010003057.1:9400-29577 GCA_026212285.1 Bursera cuneata
TTGGGGGTGTCTATGTATTTACCCCTAGGTTACGCTACCCATTTGGCAAATGGCATCCTAGGCGTTCATTCACTGACTTTGAAAATTTGAGTAATTTCAAAATCCAAAATCATGGCCACCCCATCACTTCACTTGTCTCTTATCAAACTATTGCTTCACATATCATCATTTGTTATCAAAATTTCTTATAAGATAAGTTTTCAAACATGACCTTAATGAGCATGTAAATACCTTAATAACTTTGTCATAACAAACAATAATAAATTACATTTATCTACCTTTCAATGAGGAAGCTGAACCAGCTACAATCTGCCAGCGCATAGATTTAGAGAACACGTGGGAGCAGGCAAATCTTTGCTGAAGACTACAATGACTAGGACAAGGACTCACTCAATTCAACACTGTATGGTAGGTGCCCAAATAATACAGGACACCATACTTATTCACTCCTTTACCCATTCCCACCATCCTCCTTCAGTACAAATAACAGAACCCACAATCCCCTCTTTGTCCCTAATGAAGACTCAATATCAACTTTCTACGAATCAGATTTTTAATACAGCCAAATGGGATTTGGTTAAGTTTGAAATCTCATTAAATTTTCATGTCGGGACACATAAACCTCCAATGGAACCAATTAAAACAACCTTATAAAATATATTATAAATCGAATTTGTTGGGTTAAGTAAGTGCATGTGTTAGATGTTTANCAGGGGAAAAGACAATAACCCCCCAATTAAATTTGAAGAAAACACTTAGCTCCACACTTTTATTAAACTAACACTTACCCCCTAAATACCCCTAAAAAACTAACACTTACACCCCAAATATTTGGGGGATAAGTGTTAGTTTTGAGAAAACAGTGAAAATTTTTTGGGAGATAAGTGTTAGTTTAGAAAAAGTATGGGGTTAAGTGTTTTCTTGAAATTTAATTGGGGGGTCAGAGTAAATTCCCCGATGTTTATAACATAATTATAATTAGTTTCCCACTTTTGTGTTTTGTATGAAAAGTCAGCAGCAACAGACAAATGGGTANGGAGAGATGGTACAATTACATGGCCATGGCCATGGATGGTGAATGATGACGATGGGACTTGGCTTTCTATTTACAGTGGGAAATTGCTACCTCGCCTTCACATATCATTTCCTAACCGTTGAGTTCAAATTTCGAATTGCCGGAAAACCACTTTTAAACACTTTTACTAAAAATTTACATAATATATTTATGTCTTCTCATAGCAGTTGAGATGTGACAGTGACGGTTGATTGATTTCTCGGCGCCAACTTCAAAAAAACATTGCGGGAACACCAAGCAATGCTCAACCTCCGTTTACCTTGATTTATAAATAAATAATTATTTATATTTTTTTCCCATTTTATTTTGATAATATTTTATATGAAATTTTGATTTTTTAAAAAATTAATTTTTATCAATGAATTTTTTTATTTTAAAATAATTACTTATTTATTACTTTTAAGAGTTTTTATAATGAATAATTTAAGGTATGTGTTGAAAGGAATGGAAGGTAGTCTGTGCAGGTGGACTGCGGACAGAGCCCACTATTATCAATCACAGACGTATGCATTTATCTCTGAGGATATTTACTTTTCGTCCAGTTAAATTTTAAAAAAATATTTAATATTTAATTTTTATTAAATTAATATTTATTTTNTAAAAAATTATTAATATTTAAAAATTAATATTTATCTTTAGAAATCTGAAAGATAAGTGTTAATTTTTATAAAATAAATATTAATTTAATAAAAATTTGAAATTATTTATTTTTTACAATTTAGTTAGGGTAAATGTAATTTAACTTGTGTGTTCGTGATTGTATCTGTGTTGTGTCTTTATTCAGCTCTCTCCCCCTTTTTTTTTTTAATTATTGATAAATTCTTTATCCATACGCGCTTCCAACTCTATNCAACGTCACGCTACTGGTTACGTGTGAGGGTTGAGCTTTTTTTTTTTTTGATATATATATTTCTTTCCGAAAATTTTGACTTTAGATTTGGAATTTTAAGGTTTACGGTATGTTATTAATCAAGAACAAAAAATAACAAATCTTATATAACTTAAAATTTTTTTCTTAAGAAATAAAATAATTTCTTTTTCATTGGTTGAACCAGCTTAACTCAATTTATTATTTTATTCACTTAATTTGATGAAATTTAATCATAAATCAAATAGATAATCTATTCTTATAATAAGATTTTCAATAATGAGGGTAGAGTGCAGACACGCGCGTAACTGATATTGGGGCAGGTACATGACGCTGCTCTAACATACCGCCACAACCGATGAACTGGGCAGCATCATATGTCAGTCCTTACAGGTCACTAGTATTTCTAAAGTTAAATGACAATAATACCCTCATCAATTAGATCCCAATTTCTATTTCATTCCCTGGCAATTTTACTTAAATTATGGATTTTTGGTACCCTCCTTTACGGATTCTGTCCACAAAAACAGAAATGTATTAATATTAAAAAAAAAAAAACTCCATCAAATCAAATAATTCAAAATAAAATATTAAAAAAATCTGTTCCCGCCCTTTTGACTAATGTGCTGTCGTTTTCAGAAGCTAACCCGCGGCCCCACGACAACTTCCTCGTTTCACTCTCTTAATAAATTCTTTTTTTTTTCTCCCTCTCTTTTATTCGCGATCATCAGTTTTAGCGGGAAAATTATTAAACCTGTTACAACTAAGTTTTGAGGTCCGGGATAACTGCCGTTATAACGACGTAACAGTTGCATGTAAAATAACTGTGAAGAATTATCCGACTCCAATAGGGTAGAATGCCAACTGGGAAAGAGACAGCTCAAAATTATGCGGTTATTTAAAAAATAATTAAACTTTATACTTTTTTTTTCTATCCATTTTTTGTTTTTTAATCATTATATCTCTCCACATATAATATATAAATACATCTTTTCTTCACTAATATTTTTCAACTGTACAATCATCAGATTGTAGCTTGAATTATCAAATCATCATAAGACTGTCTTCAGAATCGTCAAACAGTCACTAAAAAATTAGTCGAACAGTTATCAGACTTATCAGATTGTTGAACCGTGATCAAACAATTATCAAACAGTCATCAAAAAGTTATTAAGACAATTGCTGACTCATCAAATCATTACAGACGATTATCGAGCTCTTCGAATCATCGCTGAACTTGTCAAACAATTGTCAGACAATCGTCAAACTTGTCAGATAGTTATATAACCATCATTAGACTCACTAAACAATAGTCAAAAGGTCAACAAAATTGTCATACAATAATCAAATCACCGAATAATTGTTGGATTGTTACTAAATCGATGTTGGACAGTTATCGAACTTGTAGAATCGTTAACAATCACAGGACTCACTTGACCATCATCGAACTCACTGAATCATTTCCAAACTTACCGAATAGTTACCAAACTTGTCGAATAATTATATTAATTTTAGATCATTTCTCGTAATTTCCCAATTACGAGACCTTGTCACTTATTTTGCATTTAGCATAAAGAGAATGCTAAACGGCGTCAGTTAAACGGCCAAATAGGAAAAGGCTTTGAAAGAGGCGAAATTACAGCGAGGACAATGACAGTTAAGCTACCGAATCTGGCCTAACGCCACGTAAGCAAAAGATTCAGATTCTGGTATTCCAGAGAGGTTAATGGTCCATTTACCGGGAAACTCACGGGCTCTCCGTGACACCCCGTTAAGCTTACCTTGCTTCAGCAGGCAGGCTTTACTCATTAGGGCAAGCAAAAGCTGTCTAGTGAACCATTGAAATGATTTTTTACTTATTGTGGAATGTATGTGCCCACACGACACATGCCACTCTGTGCAAATGACTTGTTAACAACTCGTAGATGACCAAATACGAAGATTGTCCCGAGGCCATGTACTTGTCGAGCTAGTTTACATATGATTCCTTTATGTCTTTATGCAAAATTGACTTAAAAAAATTGAATATTATATGTATGCAGTAGAAAAAAGACAATTTTGAATATGCTATAAACTATGAAAAATAGTGTGTATTGAATCTAAATTTATTTATTGATTGATTGATCTATCTCATCCACCCCTGAATTAAGGATCAACTTTGTATGATGGTGCGGGCACAACAGAAAGAGGAAGTTTTAACCAAATAATTAATTATTAATCAAAATTATGCCTTGGGATGTCACAATGATTTTGTCTTCTGTCGTTACTTTAATTGGTGACACCAAAGTCGTATGAGTAAAGCAGCAATGGAGACCCAGACTCTGCTTGAGCTGCTGCTGCTACTACCACCACCTCCGTGTTTTATGAGAAATCAAATGTGGGTTCCATCTGTAATCATCTTTAATTTACATAAAGTTTTATTCACACTTGTATAGTGAAATACAAGCTTTAATGAGAACATGCAAGTTCCATATAGTGATTTTGGTTGACTATACTTGAATGACTTAGGTAAAGTAATTAATTCAAAGATTAAATTGTAATTTAATATCTGGAATTGAAATAAAACATTTATATTAAATCTAATTTATTGAGCCGACCTTTAATTTGATGGGCTTCAACTTACAATAGCTGGATATAGTTGTATTTGAAAATTTGACCTTAAACGCCCCTCTTCCATTGCAATGATAAGCAATTGGAGAAATTATTACTTGGCCCTCATTCAAATTGACTCATCATATTGACGATAATGCTATTTGTAGTCAACTATGTTATACCACGGTTGATATAACCACATCAATTATATCCTTTTTTGGCACACCGAGCCTCCTTCGTCACCAAATCAACATTTCCTCTTTATTTGAACTAATCAACTCAACAGTTTTAGCTCATATTTTACATGTATTTTCTTATCCATTAAAGTAAATTTTAATGGGTCTATCAAATGTAATTATAATATCTGAATTTTGTAATATACTATTCATTTTTCAAATTGGGTGGTGGTGGTGGTGGAGTTAAATCTATTTAATAGGATAATTAACGATAAATATTTTAAAAACAAATTAATGCAAAATGCCAATCATTCGAGAGTTGTTAATTGCAACTGTCCAAGTGGAGGAGTAAATCCACTTTGAAAACAAAAACGAATCACATCATGCGGCCTATAATTAACCCTTTAAACACAGATGGCAGGCAGGTTACGTAGGCAGCACAAACGTCTCCATCCATCCACCGTGCCGTCTATTTTATCTGTCTGTCGATTTATTTATTTTATTTTTATTACAAATTTTTTTGAAACTGTCTCAAAGCAACCCTGAAACCTTAATAAAAGCAGCTTGTCGTCAACATTCTCTACTCTCTCTTTCTTTCTTTACCATTCTTTTGTTGGGTTGGGTTGGGTCCATCACTCTCTCTCTCTCTCTCTCTCCCCGGACTCGAAGCGTTGGTCATTATTAAATCTTCTTCCAGCAGCAAAACATAACCTTCAAAAACCCCCTCTTCTCTTTCCCTTTCTTCTCTTGTCTGTCTTTTCTTTCATTTTCCTTTCGATGGCCGACTCTTTCAACGACGCCGTTTTCTGGTTGCCTTCTAAGTTTCTTGCTGAGGATGAGGTGCTCCTCGATAAAGAAAACGCTCCCCTCCTCAACAATAATAACGCCCTGAAGAAGTGTGAGTTGAAGCCGAGTCTTATCTTTCCTTCTGAGTTCCCTTATGAGTTTGACTCCATCGACTCGGCCCTCAGTTCCCCTGTGGACTCAGTTGTATGCTCCACGGAGGCCGAGAATAATACCACCAGCGACGAGGATGACTTCCTTGCCGGGTTAACTCGGCGTCTGACTCACTCTTCAACTCAGAAGCTCGCTGTTCCGGGTCTTTCTCAAGACAAACTCGAGGTCTACTAGAGAAGCCTTACTTATTTTGTCGCTACTTTTGCTTTTGTTTTTGAAATTTTTAGCTCTTGTTTTGACGTTATTTGGATTTTGTCTGTTTCTGTAACTAGAGCTGGGTTGTGGCTGGGTCGCCGGAGTCGACGCTGAGTGGAATTGGGAGCTGGTCGGTGTCGAGTAACGGCAGTCCAAACGGTTCCTCACTTGTGTCGTCTCCTCCAACGACGCCGTTTGGTGGTCAAAACGACACGTGGGACCTTATATCTGCTGCTGCAGGGCAAGTTGCGAGGTTGAAGATGAACGGTGAAGGATTTAAGTACAACAACAGCATCCATGGTCGAGGCCTTCTTGGTGCTCCCAAGACTCCAAGTCACGTGCATGTTGTTAAAAACCCAAACTTTGGGTTGTATTCGAACCAGAACGTTAATTACAATCTTGGGCAAACAAATCAGGTGAGTGATTCGAGTTCACTTTGCTTCTTCTTGAGCTAAATCTAAAAAGGTTTAGAACTTGGTTTTAATTTCCCGATTTGTTGTTGCAGTACCAGCAATTTGTGAAGCAAGAGCAGATGCTGAAGACGCAGTGCGGTGTTTTTAGGGGTTCACAACCAGTGAGAGCCGCGTGGACTTCTCAGCCACAGTCACAGCCACTGCAACAGCAGCAGATCCAGGGCAAAGCGAGGGGTATTGTTTATGAGAATGCGAGATGTGGGCGTCCGCTTGGGCTGTCGCAATCTGCATGGCCTCCTCTCCAAGTGCAGCATCAACAACAGTCGCAGCCTCAGCGCAAAACTGTTTTTCTTGGTGGATCTGGTGGTGTTAAAAGGGAATGTGCTGGCACTGGTGTGTTCTTGCCCCGTAGATACGGGAATAATCCTGCAGAACCTCGCAAGAAATCAGGTGAGATAGAAATATAGAACCCTTGAGCATATTTTTGATTTCAGAAGTAAGAGTGATTTTATTCTCAGTTTTTCGATTTGTTTTGTTCTTTAGGTTGTTCAACTGTTCTAGTACCAGCGAAGGTTGTTCAGGCTCTGAATCTGAATTTTGATGACACGAATGGGAATGGTCATGGTCAAGCTCAGCAGCGCTTCGATATTGCGTTTGGCCCACAATATGGTGAGCCAAATATATCTGTTCTTTTCGCTTCCTGTATTCAACAAGACCTTATCATTAAAAGTAGTGTTTTTTAAACTTCCTCCCTGTTTGTGCTTCAAAATTGCAGATGCTTTGATGGCAAGGAGAAGCGCTGTTATGACACTTCAAAAGCAGCGAAGTTTAAGATCAGATCTTGCTGCATTAAACCATGAAATACATCTCCCACAGGAGTGGACATATTGACCAACTCACTCACCAAAATCAGTTTCAATTAGTCTCTCAGTTAGTGTTATTTTGTTGGATACAAAGAAAGATAAATGCAAGTATAAAAGGCAGGCAGGCAGAAAGTTGTTTATTTCTGATAGAGAAATAATATGGTGTTTGGTTTTAATATAAGGTTAGAATATTTAAGAATGTGATGGGTGTAGTGTAGTTAGGAGAGCAATAAGTTATCTTCCTCTTTCTTTTACTTTTGAGTGCATTAGATTAGGTCAATGAAGAACAAATTATTAAACTTAAGTTATAGCAAGGGAAAAGGGGGTTGTTTTACTTGTTTTTTTTTTTTTTCTTTTTTATGTAATAAGTGGATTTGGTCTCTGGGTTTGTTCTTGTATTCTCTTCATGTAAGGTTGGTTGGTGGAGGGTTTGTTTTGGTTAGGGAATGTTGTCTCTCTGGTTGTAGAAGAGGAATCCACAACCCTCCTTGTTGTAATATCCCTTGGCAGATATAAATTTTAATAAGAATTTTTTTATTTGTCTACCTGCACTTGTAATGGAAAAATGTTTTAAGAAATTGTTTTCTAAAAATGACTGAACAAGATGGTGATTATCTTAAAGAATAGTTGGTTCAAATATATATTATAATAAGAAATGAAAAGGTGAAAAAAAAAAAAGAGAAGGGAAATTGCTTTTGCTTCAGCGTGAAGCAATCTGGTAGGGACAGACTGATGGAGATAGGAGATATGGGGATGATATTTGTTTGATTTTTTTTATGGGCCCAACCCCAGTTTGCTTTTCTTGAATGGTACGTACCTCGTTACGTTACATTACATTTCCCGGTTCATTTTGTTCAAAAAAGTTACTTATATCAGACATCTTTGGTTCCTGTGACTTTTAGCCTTGTGTACTGTGTGTGTTCTCTTCAATTCTGACCCAGTCAACTTCTCTCTGAATGGAGTAGAGTTTATCTGATTCTTTTTATAAAGAAACAATTTCAACTTTCACTTTCTAATTTCGAAATTTTCATTTAATATATAGAATGATGATGTATACTACAGTACCAAATTGCTTGACAGAGAGGCAGATGGGAGTGAGTAGTGTGAGACAGTGAGAGTATCCAAGGCCATATTTTGAATTTAAGTTTGTGTTATTTTAATGGGTTCCATCTTATGTGTAAGAACCAATTCTCTTTCTGACAGATTGAGGATTTTTGTAAAACAATCCAATTGTAACTGAACTGAGCTGAAATGAAATGGGTTTGATTATTATCCATTCAGTAATGAAATTAAGTTATACTTTTCAAGATCCAAGGCAATTTTGATTGGGAAAGTAGTGTGTAGTTGCTGGCTTCTGTTTTGTTTGATCTTGTTTTTTAAAATTAGCAAAACTGTTCAGGCTTTTATACTGTTAGTCCATATAATTGCTTCTTTGTCTTATGGTACAAAACAAGGTTACAGTCTCAAATTCCATGAAGTGTATTATTTTTTTGTTAGAGAAGTAAAGTTAAAAAAACCATTATTGTTAATGATTTCAAACACCATTATACTTTAGCTAAAACAGGAAATTAGTTAAATAATGTCGTGTTTTTAGTATTAGATTCTATCAAAGTGTTAGGCAATTTGCAGCAAAATTGTTTCAATATAATATTTTCTTTTGTGGGGTAAAATTTCATATAAGAAGAGACATCACATCATCAAAAACATTGAATGATTGACCTATTTTGTTTTTCGGCAAACCCAATTGAAATAGAAACTTTCACCTGAATGTGTTACTTTTTTTTTAATAATGTAATTTATATTTTATAAAGTGATACTATAGAGATAAAAAAAAATGTGATAAATAAGTTTAATTATTAAATTTAATAAGAAAAAAATAGTGGTTTTAGTGGAGAATATCACTTCAATAAAAAAAGTCAACTAATATGGTAAGGTTGGGTAGGGAGTAGTTCCATTATTGAAGTTTCAAAGTCAAAATTGAGCGAGGTGCAATGCTTGGATTGGTTTCTGTACAAAGATTAGAGAGACCTTTTTTTGCTTGTTAAGAAATTGATTTATTATCTTTTTTTTTCTTCTTAAAATTGGCTTGCAAGCAACGAAGAGAACGAAAATTAAGAGCAGCTGTCGGGTGTCAGCACACGGTAGGCTTTAAAATTTTTCAATAATGAAGAGTTAAAAGTGATGTGATCATCTAATTATTGATGGTTTTATAGATTCTTTTCTTACGTTTTGGGGCTTCACTCCTCTCGATTTCGGGGCCTTATCTAGCCGTCAATCGTGTTCCAATCGTAGAATAACCTGTTCCATTGCATGCATTGTCTTTAATTCCTTCTTTCGATTGCAAGTGCCTTCGTTAGTACTCATGCTTAATCACTTCATTACTTGCTTATACCACACTTAAGCAACTAAAATATCATCAAGTCAAAACTATAATTACATGTAAATGGCGAAAAAATATAAGTAAGATACTCATAATAATCCAACGAAGATTGATTGATTAATACAACTCCACATGGGCAAACCAATAGCAAGGTCCACAACCTTAGTGCTATCTATGTCATGCTTTACCATCGTGTAGATGGCGTTGGCATGCCTCGAGCAATCATGCAAGTGTGTTATTACAATAATGCAAGCTATAATTGTTGGCAGTAAATTTCGGCGTCTCTTACTTGAAACGTCTCTTGTTATTACCACTTTTGGGAGATTGCTTTTCTACTTGACAATGCAAGAAAAAGGGTGGGGCAGAATTTGAGTAGGTCAAACTCACCCATTCCAAGTACACGTTCAAGTTGTGCAGTGTTAAGAGTCTCTTTTGTGGACGAAAACAAACCATACATCAACCATACGAAGTGAACTGGCCACTGCACTGGGCTTGCGGGCTCCTGGAGTCATGTTCCCAGTGCCTAATTGGACTCATAATTGTTGACTTGAAGAAAGGGAATCTAATTAAAGTAGTTATACGAAGCAAACTTGTGTGATTTGTGATATGTTTCTCACTTTCTTGATAATTGACTACTTGTCATCATAACCCAGATGTTGTGAATCTAGTCCCATTGTGTCAATAAGTAGAACAGAAAAATGTTTGATGACAACATCAACTTGTTGAAGAAGGCATTTAATATGATTTTTTGGTACTTTCTTTTCATAGTCAACATCTTCCTAAATTCGCAATCTTATTTTAGACCTGTAATAAGATTTGCATATATAATCTTTGGAATTAAAAGTGAAGAAACGATACCATGGCCAATAGTATAAAGTGCAATCTCTTCTATTAAGACACTGTTGATAGCCTTCTATTATTTTTCTATTGTTCAAGTTTCTATTTTTCTACTTATGACAAGCGTCCTCGGGGACTAAAAAACGCACCGAATAGCCAACAAACCCAATAAAAATTATTGGGCCACAATATAAAGTCCATAAATCAATTCCTCAGTGATTATGGGCTTGATCGCCCAACTAAACCAGTACATGATCAAAGGGCCACAGAGTCTTTGGGCAGCCACTCCATTGAATTTTCCTGTCACAGTCAACATTTGCACTCACCAAAACTTCGTCTTCTGACGAATAGACTTAAAAATTCTTTATCAAACATTAGCTTTTTCCTCCAATGGGTGGTATGGTACTCCAAAAATCGGAGTGCATGTGAGCAAAGACACATGCAAATTACATCGGTAAAAGGTACTTTGTCAGTAACTGTATATTGGATTTATTAAGAAATTAATGTTAAATCTCTGTTAGTATCCTTGTTATTAGTGCTTCATCATGTGTTACTGGCAGACAATAGCAGAGTAGAACGAGAATATACCGCATAACAAAGCTTGTTTTTGTTTCATCAAGTCACCTTTGCACTAACTTAAATAAGTTTTAATGTGTAACCGGGCAAAAGTCTTCATCAATAAGCAGAAAACTAGTTAAGATCCAGTTCAGTTGAGAAGCAAACCAGCCGCACAAAGATGGTTGAAAGAAAGGGTCGCAGATTGGTACTATTTCCTCTGCCACTACAAGGCCACATAAATCCAATGCTACAACTAGCTAACATTCTCCACTCACAAGGCTTCTCCATAACAATAATACACACCAATTTAAACTCTCCAAACCCTTCAAACTACCCGCACTACAACTTCCATTCCATTCATGAAAACTTATCTGAAACCGAAGCCTCCACAACAGACCTCCTTGCTCTTATTTTACTACTTAACACTAGATGTTTAGACCATTTTCGTGATTGCTTGGCTAGGTTGTTGTCAGATGTTGAGGAGGAGCCTATTGCTTGCTTGATCTCAGATGCCATACTTCCCTTCACCCAAGCTGTCGCAGAAAATCTGAACCTTCCCAGGATAGTGTTAAGGACTGGCGGTGCATCCTCCTTTGTTGTTTTTGCTGCCTTTCCACTTCTAAGGCAAAGAGGGTATCTCCCCATTCAAGGTGTGTGTCTTTCCGTGGTTTTCTAATTTTGTTAATGGATGTGGGTGCAAGTTTCTGAAACAAGTCAATCTGCAGCTCCATTATGATAATCTCAAACAATATTCACTTGTTACTAAGCATCTCCTACAATTATGTGGCACGATATTAAATAATTTACATAAAGATTGAAACATTAAAAAGAAATCAAACTCAGTAGATAAAGTGCAAGAGCTACTTGACAAGTATCTATATGCATTCCAAGTTCTTAGCATCGTGGTTTTAAATAGCTAGTTATTTTAAGCCAAGTACATTTCAACAACATTTACTGGTTGAGCTCTTATATTTGCTATTAATTAAATTAATTTTTCTGGTACAGAATCTAAATTAGAAGAGCCAGTGGTAGAACTCCCACCTCTCAAAGTCAAGGACCTTCCAGTTATCAACACTCATGATCCGGAATTACTTCATCGAGTAGTAGATGGCATGATCGATGGAGCTAAGGTCTCTTCGGGAATAATTTGGAATACATTTGAAGATCTTGAACAATCAGCACTAGCCAATCTTAGCCAACAATTTTCCATCCCGCTTTTCCCTATAGGCCCGTTTCACAAATATTGCTTTCCAGCCTCTTCAAGTAGCTTGTTGAAAGAAGATCAAAGCTGCATTTCTTGGCTAGACAAACAAGCACCCAAATCAGTAATCTATGTGAGCTTTGGGAGTCTTGCTGCAATAAACGAAACTGAATTTTCAGAGACAGCATGGGGGCTGGCCAATAGCAAGCAGCCGTTTTTGTGGGTGGTACGACCTGGACTAACCCGTGGTTCGGAGTGGATCGAGCCATTGCCAAGCGGGTTCCTAGAAATGACAGACGGAAGGGGACATATAGTGAAATGGGCTCCGCAGCATGATGTGCTGGCTCACCCTGCTGTTGGTGCATTTTGGACTCACAATGGATGGAATTCTACATTGGAAAGTATTTGTGAAGGTGTTCCTATGATTTGTATGCCTCGTTTCACTGATCAAAAAGTGAATGCAAGATATGTAAGTGATGTTTGGAAAGTTGGGGTGCAGTTGGAGAGTGGTCTTGAGCGAGGGGAGGTAGAGAGAACAATTAGCAGACTAATGGTGGAGAAAGAAGGAGAGGAGATTAGGGGCAGAATTTTATGCTTAAAGGAGAAGGCAAAACTATGTTTGAGAGAGGGTCGTTCTTCACGTCAGTCCATAGATAGCTTGGTTAGTCACATTTTATCATTAGAATTAATCACTTTCGACACTCGTTAAGCGTTTCAGGTGTTAGGGCCGATTTGAGGCATTTTCGCCATTTTAGCATCTAATTAAAGTGTTGTTGAATAAGTCAAAAGGTGAACTACTCAGGCAAGGCTTCAGTGAAGAGCCAATAAGCTTGTAAACCAGATAACATTCTCTTTCCCGAAGCTGGTAACACTGAAACTAGGCCTTGCTTGGTTATTTGATTTAAAATTCACATATGGAAACCTTTTGACCATTGAACTCATAATTATTTTAACAATGCCTCTTCATTTGTTCTCTGCAACAGCTAACATTTCTGTCATAGTAGTGCCATAAACTCAAAACTTATATTTTGTTCTAATAATCCCACACAAATATTAATAATCCATCACGAAGTTGTCTAAACGTAAAGTTTAATTTAGGTGTTGAAGAAAACAAAATTTGGAAAAGATCAAACACAAACTTTATTGATGAAGTAAGGAAAGGAAAAGTTCACAAAGGCACACCCATATTACTTACTACTACAAGGATCCCATTCATACGTTCATATAATTATAAACTTTCCCCTCTTATTGTATTTATAATACATAACAACGAAAGGCAGTGAGGCACTGATCAAGAGATGTTAAGCAGAGATTTCAATGGCCTTGACATCAGGTTTCTTCACCTCTTCTTTAGGCACAGTCACAGTCAAAACTCCATTCTCCATGCTAGCCTTAACCTGATCAGTCTTTGCATTCTCTGGTAACCTGAACCTTCTCAAGAACTGGCCACTGCTCCTCTCAACACGATGCCACGTGTCAGTCTTCTCTTCCTTCTCTCTTTTTCTCTCTCCGCTTATTTGCAAAACCCTACCTTCTTCAATCTCCACCTTCACTTCCTCTTTCTTCAGCCCCGGAAGGTCAGCCTTGAAGACGTGAGCTTCTGGGGTCTCTTTCCAGTCTATGCGGGTGTTGGCAAACGCAGCTGTTTCCCTGGAGATATCAGAGCGAGGAACCGTCGAGAGAGAGAGGTTCGATAAGGGTAAGTCTTGAAATGGATCCCAGATGTCAAGAGAGAATGGGTCAAAGATGTTGGTTCTTTGGCCAAAGAAGTTGCTTGGAATCAGAGACATTGTTGTTTTAAGTTGGTTAATGGGTTTGAAGTTGAGCAAAGAAAGAAAATTTGCAAATGAGCTTTACGGTGAGAGTTGTTTGGATGCCAGGAAACTGGATTCTCAAGTGTTCTGGTGAGGACATTGAGCAAGGAGCTTAGGTATTTATAGAAAAGGAAAATGGTGTATTGAGAATTTTCGAGTTTGGTCACGATGTTTCAGGAAGAATCTGAATCCGCAGAATTATCTGGTAGATTGATGAAGACTGACGACCTTTCTCGATAATGTAATTGATAATTTGCAACTCATCGTACACGTACAGAACTGTCAAATTTGTGCTATTGTTGCTTGTACCTAGACGTTACTAATTTTCTCCATACTAATCTTTGCGGTGTTTGAAGATTAATTTTATCTATTTTTTTTTTTGCATTACTGATTGTATTTATCATTTATGATTAAAATTGTATTTGTAACTTTTTTTTGGAATAAGTAATTAATTGAAATGCAATATTTGGAGGTAGAAGAGTGTCGATATATATCACGAGTAATACCATAGTTCGACTCTCTTATTGGGGAAAGGGACAAGAAATGGGCTAGACGGCCCATAAACGCAATAAAAGCTATTCCTCTATTTCATTGGGCTTTGATGCTTTTAACAGCCCAACTAGGCTACTACATCATGATGTAAGTATCATAGAGTTTGTGGGCACCCACTCCATTGAATTTTCATGGTTACAGACTTGACGTTTGCAACTCACCAAGAGTTTATCTTGCGAGCTGTGATGACTGACGAATACACTACCTTTCCACAAATTCTATATCAAACATTAGCTAAAAGGCAGTGAGTTTTTTCCTTTAATGGGTGGTATGGTACTCCAAAAATCAGAGTGCAAGTGAACGTGACCAAACTCAACAGTAATGTTACAGTCACGTCATGTCGTTAAAAGGTTATGTATCAGTGGGTGTAACTTGGATTTGCTAGGACATTAATGTTAAATCTCTAGTAGCATCCTTGTTAGTCTTACTTGATCATGTGTCATTGGCAGAGAAAAGAAGATAAGAACCAGAATATAATCGAAGCTTGTTTATGTTTCAGCAACTCATCTTTGCACTAGCGTAACGAAGTTTTAATGCAAAAACCGAGCAAAAGTCTTCCACTATAACGAGAAGATTACTAGTGAAGAAATCTCCATGGAGAAGCAAACCAACTGCACACAGATGAATGAAAGAAAGGGTCAGAGGTTGGTATTGTTTCCTTTGCCACTACAAGGCCACATAAATCCAATGCTACAACTAGCTAACATTCTCCACTCGCAAGGCTTCTCCATAACCATCATACATACCAACTTTAACTCTCCAAACCCTTCAAACTACCCGCACTTCACCTTCCATTTCATTCAGGAAAACTTATCTGAAACCGAAGCCTCCACAACGGACCTCCTTGAGCTTGTTTTACTACTTAACACCAGATGCTTGGCGCCTTTTCATGATTGCTTGGCTAAGTTGTTGTCAGACGTTGAGGAGGAGCCTATTGCTTGCTTGATCTCAGATGCCATACTTCCCTTCACTCAAGCTGTTGCTGAAAATCTGAAGCTTCCCAGGATAGTGTTAAGGACTGGCGGTGCATCCTCCTTTGTTGTTTTTGCTGCCTTTCCACTTTTAAGGGAAAAAGGGTATCTCCCCATTCAAGGTGTGCGTGTTTCTAATTTTCACTTTGCAGCTGCGTTATACTAGTCTGAGAAAATTACTTGAAGCATCTCATAAATTGTGTGCACAATCTCTATCAATTTACATAACATTGAGACAGAACAATTTTATGAAGCATAAGAAAGAAATCAAATTCGGTACTTAAAAGTGTAAGAGCTATTTAACAAATAGGTAATTGTTCTAAATAGCTGCTTATGTTGGGCCAACTTTTCAAGAACACCTAGTGCTTCAGTATGTTTGCCTTTAAATTAATTTTTCTGTTATCAGAATCTAAATTAGAAGATCCTGTGGTAGAGCTCCCACCTCTCAAGGTCAAGGATCTTCCAGTCATCAACACTCGTGACCCAAAGTTACTTCATCAAATAGTAGATGGCATGGTCGATGGAGCCAAGGCCTCTTCAGGAGTCATTTGGAATACATTTGAAGCTCTTGAACAATCAGCACTAGCCAATCTTCGCCAACAATTTTCAATCCCTATTTTCCCTATAGGCCCGTTTCACAAATATTGCTTTCCAGCCTCTTCAAGCAGCTTGTTTATGGAAGATCAAAGCTGCATTTCTTGGCTAGACAAACAAGCATCCAAATCAGTACTCTATGTGAGCTTTGGGAGTCTTGCTGCAATAAACAAAACTGAATTTTCAGAGATAGCATGGGGGCTGGCCAATACCAAGCAGCCGTTTTTGTGGGTGGTCCGACCTGGACTAACCCGTGGTTCGGAGTGGCTCGAGCTATTGCCAAGCGGGTTTCTAGAAATGACAGACGGAAGGGGACATATAGTGAAATGGGCTCCGCAGCAAGATGTGCTGGCTCACCCTGCTGTTGGTGCATTTTGGACTCACAATGGATGGAATTCTACATTGGAGAGTATTTGTGAGGGAGTTCCTATGATTTGTATGCCTTTTTTCACTGACCAGAAAGTGAATGCAAGATGTGTAAGTGATGTTTGGAAAGTTGGGTTGCAGTTGGAGAGTGGTCTTGAGAGAGGGGGGATAGAAAGAACAATTAGAAGACTCATGGTACAGAAAGGAGAGGAGATTAGAGGCAGAATTTTGTGCTTGAAGGAGAAGGCAAATCTATGTTTGAGACAGGGTGGTTCTTCACGTCAACTCATAGATAGCTTGGTTAGTCACATTTTATCACTAGAATCAATCAGTTTCGACACTCGTTAAGTCTTTTAGTTCAAGTATTAGGCTGATTTGATCAGAACTATTAATAAGCCAACTAGGCCTTTTTATTTTATTCTAGCTTCTCAATCATTGTTTAATTAATTCAAAAGGTG
This sequence comes from Bursera cuneata, assembly GCA_026212285.1. NCBI lineage: Eukaryota > Viridiplantae > Streptophyta > Magnoliopsida > Sapindales > Burseraceae > Bursera > Bursera cuneata. Next base: position 26,271 of record JANLJB010003057.1, read on the forward strand.
TACTCCTCAGTTAAAGCCTCAATGAAGAACCAAGAAGCTTTTAAACCAGATAACATACACTTTCGTTAAGTGGGTAACATCGAAGACAACCAGGGGGCTCGCCTTGCTTGGTTAGTAATTTTAATTCTTCACATGTGCACGAATAGAAGGCAATTAATGGAGCTTTGTGACCATTAAAAGACAACTCTAGCGGTCTGCTTTTAATTTGAACTTCCTTAGATTCACGAATCAGTAGAATGTTTTGATGTTTGGTTAGCCAGTTTTTAGCGGGCACACTAGTATTAAAACCATAAACATGTACTATTATCTCATATTGTTTGTTGGCTGGGGATTTTTCTGTACTGTTGACTATTGGAACAACGGCTGGCTGCTCCTGCTCTTCCAAATATTTCATAGTCGAGCATGCATGGATACCTCTTCAAGACCTTGAACTGCACACATGGTGGCCTCATTCTCCACATCTGCAGAAATCTTTGGCTGTCTTGTCTAGTTGTCTTGCATTAGCAACTCATGATTCCATAAATCTGTGGTAATCCTTGTTGCAAACTCGCCATACCTATCTCCTTATTGGAGAACGATTTGTTCAATCTGGTGGACGCAGATTATTTATTACACCTTTGTTACGTTCCATCTATCGATATTTCTACAATTCACTTTCACATGCTGTGACATCACTGGCTGCATCACTGCCATCAATGCATCGACCGCCCTACTTTAGATTCTGAAAAAATGTGAAGGAACAGCGCGGGCATACTTCATCAATGCATTTATATATATGTTGTGGTCCTATGAACTTTATATTTTGGTGTGACACATATTTTGTTTGTTACGGAGCCATATGGGGACTTCAATTGTATTACGCAAATTCCCGGTTAAAATCAAAGTGAAAATTGACGTATCTTCAACCCAAACGTTGTGGTGAAGTCCCCAACTTCCTCCAATATTTTAAAAAATAACATAACAATCTTTAAATTTTTTGAATCCCTATATTTTTTTATTAAAATTTTTTTGCCCTTATTTATTTTATTCAAATATTAAAAAGATAATAAAGAGATAAAATTATAGACGTTCCTTTATTTTATAGAGTAAGTAATATTTTTAAACTAATTAATTAAAATTAATAAAACTCTAAAACCATTTTTATTTTATAGAGTAAGCTTTTTAATGGATAAATAATTATTATACTTTTAAAAATTAATATTAAATATCAAAAATATAAATTTTTTAAAAATAGTATTACATATTTATATAAGAAAGATTAATTTTTTATGTTTATATTAAATATAAAAAACTATATATTATAGTTGTAAAAAATTAACACTTATAATTTATGTTAACATTTTCGAATTTTTTTTTTTTTAAGAAATCACTTCAACATAGAAAACTGTTAACTTGAGACAACCTGAGAACTTCTGAATTAGTCATTTCAATTATATTTGTTTCATATATTCTAATAAATATTTATAGAATTATATATTTTTAACATTATTTTATATTTTTATTTTTTTATAATGTTGAAATAACATAAAATATATATTATATTTTAATATTTTTTTAAGAAAATTAAAAATAATAACATTTTAAATTATTGAATAGATATATTTCATATATATTTAATATCATATTATAACATCTTAGGAACAAGTGACATTTTAAAAAAAATAATTAAGACATATCTTTATAATAAATGCTTTAAAAAGATAATATTTATAAGAAAATATGAAACAAATATGATTTGAATAACTACTTTAGTATGAAACAAATATGATTAGAATAGCTAGTTTATAAGTTCTCAGGTTTTCTCAAGTTAACAATTATCTTCGTTGAGATGATTTTTCATAATTTTTTTAATAAAAAAATATGTCACTTATTTTTTGAGATTTTATTATATAACATATATATATATATATATATATATATATAATATTTTAAAATGTTAACATAAATTATTACTTTTAAATTATTTATAAAAATATAAAATTATAATATATATTATATATATATATATATTTTTTTTGTAACAGAAGGTTTTATGATGATTAATGAAACCTGTTAGGAACACTAAATATGCCTTACCATAGACTAAATATGCCTTACCATAGAGAGGTATATGATTTTATCATTTTGTTAATTTTTGAATATGACAAATAAGGGTAAAAATATTTTAATAAAGAATTTAGGGGTGCCTATGTTACCTAACCCAAACTTTGAAGTGTTTATGTAATTTTTCAAATATTAGAGGGAGTTTTGGTTTTATCCAAACATTAGGGATGTGTATGTATACGTCATTTTTCACTTCTCTGGGTATGTCATGGAATTTCGTTCGTTAATAAGAATTTTTCTTGTTCAATGATGTACTAGTTAGATATTCAAGGGATATTTTTGTAGATATCCCTAATATTTGGGAAAATTTAACTCCCTTCAAATTAACAAAATATAAAAGGTCTTAGACAAGTTTCACAAAACCTTGATATATTTCATTAACCATCACAAAACCCCTTATTATAAAAAATTTAATATATATACGTATATATATTGTAGTTTTATATTTTTTAAACAATTTAAAAGTAATAATTTATGTTAACATTTTAAAATATTGAATTAATATATTATATATATATATACTAATATTATATAATAAATCTAAAAAAACAAGTGATATGTTTTTTTAGAAGAAAAAAACTTTTTAAAAAAAATTTATTAGAATGTAAGAAACAAATATGATTGGAATAACTAATTTAGAAGTTTTCATATATTTTAACATTATATTGTATTTTTTTTAATACTTTTAACATTATATTTTTATTTTTTATAACGTTAAAATAACAATATATATATTATACTTTTATATTTTTTCTACGAAATTTAAAAGTATTAAAATTTTAAAATATTGAATAGATATATTTCATATATATTTTAATATTATATGATAAAATCTTAGGGAACAAGTGATATTTTTTTTTAAAATAATTAACACATGTCTTTATAAGAAATACTTTAAAAAATATATTTATAAAAAAGTATGAAACCAATATGATTAGACTAACTGGTTTAAAAGTTCTTAAATTTTCCCAAATTAACAATTCTCTTCCTTAAAGTAATTTTTCATAATTTTTTTTTCTAAAAAAACATGTCTTATTTTTTGAAAATTATTATATAATATTAAAAAATATATAAAATATATTAATTCAATATTTTAAAATATTAACATAAAATTATTACTTTTAAATTATTTAAAAAAATAAAAAACTACAATATATATATATATATATATATATATATATATATATATATATATATATATATA
>JANLJB010003057.1:29627-44029 GCA_026212285.1 Bursera cuneata
ATATATATATATATATATATATATATATATATATATATATAGATTAAATTATTTATAACAGGCGATTATGTAATGATTAATAAAATATGTCAGATTTTGTGTAATTAATAAAACTTATATGATACTTTTTATATTTTGTTAATTTTTGAATAAGATAAATAATGATAAAAAAAATCTTTAAAAAAAATTTAAAGCTGTCTATGTTATTTTAATTGAACTTTGAAAATATCTATATTATTTTATCAAAATTTGAAGGTAATCCGTTACTTTGTCCAAGCAAACGATGGAGGCGTCAATACTTACCCCGATATTCAAACCCTTTTAAAACCAAATATTTTTTTTTTTATCACAACATTTCATGGAGAACCAAACAGAGATTCATACGAAAGAAAAGAAGGGACGAAGAGTGATACTCTTCTCACTGCCGTTACAAGGCCACATAAACCCGATGCTTCAGCTTGCAAGCATTCTCTATAGCAAAGGCCTTTCCATCACCGTAATTCACACAAACTTTAACTCCCCTAACACTTCTAACTACCCTCACTTCAGATTCTACTCAATCCCAGATGGCTTGTTGGAAGGTGAATCCTCTACCTCGGATTTAATAGCTCTTCTTACACTCCTCAATGTTAACTGTGTGGTACCCTTTCGGAATTGCTTGGATAAGTTGCTTTCAAATGTTGAGGAGGAGTCTATTGCCTGCTTAATCACAGATGCAGTCTGGCATTTCACCCAAGCTGTTGCAGATAGCCTTAAGCTCCCTACGATGGTGTTACGAACTAGTAGTATCTGTTCCTTTCTTGCTTTTGACGCAATTTCACTTTTACGAGAAAAGAATAACTTCCCCGTACAAGGTGTGCATCCTAGTTTACCAAGAAATCACGCTTAAATGAGTAACTTTTGAAATTCTGAAAGTTTATAGTAAGGAAAAGATCTAAACTTTCCTTACTCATTTCAGCTTGATGTCCGAGCCTTGAGTAAATGATTAAATCTCTAATAATTAATTCTAACTCTGACGAATTTCTCATGCTTTTGTTTTGATTTTCATTCTCAATTTACTGTTTTCAGTTTTTTTTTTCCTCCTTTAGATCCTCAATCAGAAGCGCTAGTGCCAGAGTGTCCACCACTGAGAGTCAAAGACATTCCCATGGTTGGAACTCGTGATCCGGAGAATTTTTGTCAGTTATTATCATGCATCATTGGTCAGACAAAGATTTGTTCAGGATTGATATGGAACTCCTTTCAGGACCTCGAAAAAGATGCACTTACCACATTACAACGGGACTTACACATGCCAATATTCCTAATAGGCCCATTTCACAAGTACTTTCCATCTTCTTCATGTAGCTTGCTATCACAAGACCGAAGCTCCATTACCTTCTTAGACAATCAAGCACCTAAATCTGTAATTTATGTAAGCTTTGGAAGCATAGCTGCTATTAATGAGAGTGAATTTTTGGAGATAGCTTGGGGGCTTGCCAATAGCATGCTGCCATTCTTGTGGGTGGTTCGACCAGGATTAGTCTGTGGAGCAGAGTGGCTTGAACCATTGCCAAAAGGGTTCCTGGAAAGGCTAGATGGAAGAGGACATATAGTCAAATGGGCTCCCCAGCAAGAAGTGCTTGCTCATCCTGCCACAGGAGGGTTCTGGACTCACAATGGTTGGAATTCCACATTGGAGAGTATATGTGAAGGGGTCCCCATGATTTGCCAGCCTTGTTTTGGTGACCAAATGGTGAATGCAAGATATGTTAGTCATGTTTGGAAAGTTGGGTTGCACTTAGAGAGGAGGCTGGAGAGAGGGGAGATAGAAAGAGCAATTAGACGGGTAGTCGTGGAGGCTGAGGGACAGGAAATGAGAGCGAGAATTATGTGCTTGAAGGAGCAAGTTGACATTTGCCTAAAGCAAGGAGGTTCTTCATTTCAATCTCTAGAGAGTTTGATTAGTTACATTCAATAATTACGGTTTTTCCAATCTTCGCTTCATTGACTCTCAATAAATTATAGATTGTCAAAATCAGCTAAACTGTGATGATGTAATTCACGGAACAAATGAACTGAAATTTATTCTTATTGCCTTTTGTTCTGCAAGCTACTCAAAACTTATTTCATAAAGAAAATGATTTACATGCTGCAAAATTAGCTGGGTGACAGCTATTCAATCATCAACCCTGAAAGCCACTTTCCACATGCATTTATTGATCCATTCAATTTGAATGTATCAATTGATTACTGGCGTGAATCTTATGTATCCATTCAAGTATACGAAATCATTCCAAGTAATACAACAGTAAAACTGAGATATCGTCCCAAGGATTAAGTAAATTGAGCACTGATAAGAACCAAAACCTATATTATTCAGACAGTGAAACCCCTTGACGTAGAATCTTTCTGATTTCGCGAAACCCATATTGTTTTTGTTTTTGCTTTTTTTATTTAAAAAATTCCTTTTGTTATTGTTATTTTTAAATACTATAATGAGTTTTGTTAATATATTAACTGTATTATTATTAGAATAATACAATTTATAGATTAAGTTAATTTTATTTAGGGTATGCATCTAAAATATATATTTAGGGTTTCTATAATACTCACCTTTTATTTAAATACATAAAGATGTCCTTATATATGCTGCTTTGGCAATTCCATAAAGTAGTAGCCGTTGTTTGTAAAAATTAATTGTACGTAGTGGATGTTTCCAATTTCTAAAGATATTACTTTAATGGTATTTTGTGTTATATTTTCAATTTTATTTACCCCATTGTGTTTATAGAATATTAACCTGGACACTTTTTACCATGACAACTTAAACTAAACCTTTCTAATAGTTACATACTTGCATATGCTTGGTACTTGCATTGCTACAAACAATACAAAAAGCCACAATCATTGAACATGATATCGTATGGTTTATTTACTAGTTATGTTTGATAAAGATTGAAAAAAAAATTATCTTTATCTTATGGTGTTATTTAATCTTTGGGTTAAATATAAAATTAATATTATTTTTACGTACAATTTTAAAAATAATCCATATTTCAAAAAATTACATATCATAACCGACCAGCCAAGCCACAAGTCACTAAGCTATTGAACTGTTGAGTCGAGAGCTAGGGTGTGAAATTATTTTTATAAATAAACTTTGAAAAAGGTTATTCATCTTAGATGTAACTCATCTAAATATTTCACTTATTATCAACATACAACAAAAACCAACCTGATCATAATTCACTTTTGGTTTAATATGATGCGATGCGCCCGGATTTCTGTTGTCGTGTTCTTATACTTTCATCAGCCGTAAATCCTCAATCAAACGGTCCAAATCACAAGATGAAGACCCACCGACACTAATACATTTCTTTGCTAGCATGGCCATCCTGTCCGTCGATTTTATGAACTCCTCCCTCCTATCAACCATTAGATCATTCACCATCTTCTCAATAACTTTTCTATCACAGACGTCCTTCATATCAAATCCCAGCTTCCACACGTCACTCACAAACCTACTATTCAGCTGTTGATCCGCCAAGCGAGGCCAACATATCATAGGCACTCCAGCTGTAATACTCTCTAGAGTTGAGTTCCAGCCACTGTGGGTCAAGAACCCACCTACGGCCTTGTGGGCCAACACCTCCTCTTGGGGCGCCCAACCTACCATGTATCCTCTCTCTCTTGTCCCTTCAACGAGCTCCGTTGGGATGTCACCTTCCCCAGCTATAGAATCCGGCCGAACCCACAAGAACCTCTGTTTACTATTAACAAACCCATACCAGAACTCCATGTATTCTTCTTTCCTCAGTACTGCAAGGCTGCCAAAGCTTACGTAGATGACAGACTGCAAAGGCTGTTTATCAAGCCATGCCACGCAACTTCTGTCTACTTCCCAAAGGCTGTTCGAAGATTGAGATGATTTCAAATTTGAGGGGAGTCTTGTTTTGAGGTGCAGGTGGAGAGGTCCAATGGTGTAAACTTTTGGGCATTTGGTGCGTATATGTGACAATATAGGACCTTCAAGGTCTTCAAAGGTGTTAAGTAGCAGCGCATCGACTCGAGATGATTGTACAGTCTCGTTCATAACCAATTGGAACATTGGGTCTTTTATGTCATTGACTCGGCAAAAGCTGGGGAGATCTCGGCATCGGAGAAAAGTTTCCATTCCTGGCACTGATGTTATCGGACGATCCATGTCTTCATATTCTTCTGTTAATATTTATATGAACATGTTATACCACATCATTAGACAGAGGTGATATGCTTAGTTATTAATACATTATCATACATACAAAAGTAGTTCAAATTTCAGTTTTTCCAATTCTAATGTTGATGTCTTATCTATGAAAGTATTTCTCGCTAGGCAATTAAAGGAAGGTCAAGGTGTATAATACCTATCAAAGGAAGCTCGCCTGCTTGGACAATTTGAGGGATACAGAAGTAAGCCCAAAAACTACAAGCACTCGCTGTACGAAAGTGAATCAAGGGAATGTTAAGTTCCTTAGCTGCTTCAGTAACAGACCTGATAACCCCATCGCCAATAACGCAGCTCACAGGTGACCTGGTGTCAGTCAGCATCTCTTTTAGAAGTGGTCTGGCATTTAAATTCACACTATCAAAAATATCCTTCACCCGATCACCTGTTCGTGGGTGATCCGCTGGAAGGCCATCGTCGAAGGTCTTGAACTGGAATCCAGGATACTGCGAGAAACGGGCATGAATATCAGTGTGATGAAGGAGGCGTTTGTGGTTGTGGTCGGTGTTTAGGAAGGTGATCTTGAGGCCGGCAAGATTGAGAAGCTCGGCCAGATTAAGCATGGAGTTTACATGGCCTTGCGCTGGGAGAGGAAAGATGATTATATGTGGCGAGCTTGGGTTAACGTTTTCTCGCATGCTACTTGTTGGGCGGTCTCGGCGTTCGTTTCTGTAAGATTCTGTCATTTTGGAGTTGAAGTTTCGATATTCTTCGTTGATGGTATGTTCTATATGTCATAATATACGGAAGGTAGTGAGTTATATGGTACTATATTATAAGGGTATTTTAAGAATTAGGGTATATTATATATACTTATTAATGTAACTCTTAATTTTTTAGATAATCAATTACTTTGCTGTAGGTTAATAATCGAACCACTATAATTCGTTAGGTATTCTTTCTCTTTTCTCATTTAATTCTCATTTATTACACAACAACTCTGTAGGCTGATGATATTTTGTTGAAAGTGTATGGTGCTGGCTGGTGCTTGTTATATACCAAAAGACAGAATCGAAAACATCTGTTGCAGGTGAATTTTATCTCTGGTTTAGTTGATATATAACAAATATCAGAGGGAGTGTTTTAAAAATTTGTTTAATCTTAATTTTTTTTAATTATATAACTCCTACATAACTGATTAATAATTTGATGAACACCTCAGATATATGAGTTGACGAAACTAGATAATTTGAAGGTCAAATTTTATACAAGATCAAATTATTTATATTTAATTGTAAGGTTGTTCAAAATCTAATATGTAAAAATTAACTGATCCATTCCAATTTTAATTGGATTTCTTCAAATATTGATGTATTGGATTCGATTTAAAAATTAAAAAATTAAAGTAATTGGAATTATCTTAGCTAACAATTACATGACTTCAAATTATTGTGAAGAATGAAGATTTCTTTTTGAAATTTAAGTTTACCGAACAAAAACGTCTTAAGTTTTGGTATACATAAAGTATTTAATTTGTTATATTATATTAATTAATAAAATATGTCCATTTAATTGTAATTTTACATTGTATTAAGTATTACAAAGCACAACCCATAAATCCACATAATGAATTTATGCAACGTAATTAGATAGTATTATAATTGTATTATTAATAAACAATTATTATTCATCCATTATTATTATTATTGTTATAAGTGACTTGACTTCAGATATCTGAGATCTGATTTCGAGTTTTTCGACCTCAATTGCCCCAAGGCTAGGTTCCAACCCCACTTGCCCTCGAGGTCGATCCCAAACCCCAGTATATTGAACATTTATTTTTTATATAGTTTTTATAAATTATTTTATCATATTTTATTATGAATTAATATAAGACATTGTTGCATCAAAACATCACACATAATTGTCTGATAACACTATTTTTATTATTATAAAATACAAGAAAATATTACGTTTTACTATATTATTTAGCACAACACACCAAACAAACATGCCCTTCAAAATCTAAAACGTATTATCATAAACACACAACAACACCAACCTGATTATACATAATCTGCCCAGATTTCATTGGTCATGTTCTTTCACTTTCATCAACCGTATATCCTCAACCAAACGGACCAAATTACAAGAGGAAGACCCACCAACACTAACAGATTTCTTTGCTAACTTGCTCATGCTGTCCGCCGATTTCTCAAACTCCTCCCTCCTATTCACCATTAGATCATTCACCATCTTCTCAACTACTTTTCTACCAATCAAATCCTTCATATCTAACCCAAGTTTCCACACCTCACCTACAAATCTACTATTCACCTGCTGGTCAGCAAAGTATGGCCAACATAACATGGGCAACCCAGCCACAATGCTCTCCAACGTTGAGTTCCAACCACTGTGAGTGAAAAACCCTCCAACAGCCTTATGGGCCAAAACCTCTTCCTGTGGAACCCAACCCACCATGTACCCTCTCTCTTCAGTCGCTTCGAGAAGCTCCATTGGGATATCCGCGTCGCCCCCACCAGCGATAGAATCTGGCCTAATAACCCATAAGAACCTCTGTTTACTATTAACAAGTCCGTACCAGAACTCAATGTACTGTTCTTTCGTCAGTACTGTAAGACTGCCGAAGCTCACGTAGATTACAGACTGCGAAGGCTGTTTATCAAGCCATGCCATGCAACTTCTGTCCATTTCCCAAAGACTGTTTAAAGATTGAGATGATTTCATATTTGAGGCGAGTCTTGTTTTGAGGTGTAGGTGAAGGGGTCCAATGGCGTAAACTTTTGGGAATTTTGTGCGTATATGTGACAGTATAGGACCTTCAAGGTCTTCAAAGGTGTTGAGTAGCAGCCCAACGACCGGAGAGGAATTTAAAATCAAGCTCATAATCGTTTCAAGATCTCGTTCGTTTATGTAATTGACTTGGCAAAAGCTGGGGAGATCTCGGCAGCGGAAAAATGTTTCCATTCCTGGCACTGATGTGATCGGACGATCCATTTCTTCATTTTCTTCTGTTAGCAATATTGGAACTAACTTTAGGTAATTTAAATAACAAGAAATTTCACGTGAACTAATTTATAATATCAAAGTAAGAATTACAAGCGCGTTTCGATCGTTTATTAATTGTAGTATCTAGGGAATTGCCAATCATAAATAGCGAAACTGCAGAATGTATTAATTATATTATAGTTAGTGGAAGCTCAAGTATATAATAATAATAATAATACCTTTCGAAGGAAGCTCGCCTGCTTTAATAATTTCAGGAACACAGCAGAAAGCCCAAAAACTACAAGCACTGGCAGTATGAAAAGAAATCAACGGAACGTTAAGCTTCTTAACTACTTCGGCAAGAGGCCTGATAATCCCATCTCCAATCACGCAGCTCACAGGTGAACTAGTGTCAGTCAGCATCTCTTTTAGCATTGGCCCGGCAATCAAATTCACACTATCCAAAATCTCCAGCGCTCGATAGCCTGATCGTGGGTGATCCACTGGAAGGCCATCGGAGAAGGTCTTGAACTGGAATCCAGGATACTGTGAGAAACGGGCATGAATATCAGTGTAACGGAGGAGGCGATCTTGGTTGTGATCAGAGTTTAGGAAGGTGATCTTGAGGCCGGCTAGGCTGAGAAGCTCGGCTAGCTTAAGCATCGAGTTTAAATGGCCTTGGACTGGAATAGGAAAGATGAGTACATGTGGAGAGCTTGGGTTTTCTTGCATTGTACTACCTGGGAATGGGCGGTCGTGGACTCTTGGCGTTCCTTCGTGCCGGAGGAAATGAAAGATCACGCACTAGAAAAAGTGAAAACAAAATAATTTTCTGTCATGCTGGAGGGCATTAATTCCTTGGGAAAATAAATGTAGAACTAAAGCAGCAGAACAGACAACTTCAAGTGGTGGTATTGGCCCTATTGGGTAGGGTTACGCACACTTGCGTTGGAGGCTAGTGCTGCTCAGTGCTCCGATTGATGATACTTACCACAAGTCTCACAAGAGCAATAGAAAAGATCCCATCGCAGATTAATTTAATCTATTAGATCTTTAGCGGGATCCCATTGCAGAATAATTTAATCTATTCTTCAGCGATAACTGATGCCTTGAACCTTATTTTTGCTACCGGATAATTACTGTGAGTGCTCGGATGGTGATTAGTTTCTTAATTCAGGTTGATTTCTATAAGAGATATAAAAAGTATAAAGAATAAGAAAATAGAGTTTGTATAATAATTATGAGTATTATTTTTGTTAGGAATCGATAATCTCTATATTGACCTTAAAACATAGGGTTTCATAACTAGATCTAATATGATCCTTGTAGGGATGTGGAAAGAAAGATAAAAAAGTTGTAGATGACACCTGGATTCTACAAGTGAAACGAGGAATAATTTTTATTTCGAGGATCTGGGATTAAATAATTAGGTATTATGTAGAATATAATTTTATGTACTCTTGTAGATCATCTCATAGCAATTAAGTATCAGATAGAATACTAATATATTGGATGTATAGGGTAAAATATCAATATATTGAGTAATTAGTACAATATCACGTTGGGTATGTGAATTTTTATACTATTAGATTTATCGGTAATTATATATTTGTTTTTCATGGAATTAAAAACAAATATATAACTGGTGCTATTTAACTCCGACTATTAACTAAAAGTTTAGGAATAATAAATTAATGATTACTCTTTACAAGAGTTATTATGCAAATTAAGTAAATAGGTTTATTTAAGAAATTAATTTATCATAATATTTATTTTTTTATTTTTAAATATTAAGGAAAGAATTAGAGTGTGTATATAAACCAAATATTAGACCATCGATTGGATACAAGCATGTAAAACAATTCAATTGTTAAGACAGAAGTGGAGGAAGTACTAAGCAGCCGGGTTTTACAAAATTATGCATTCTAAAAGCCAAGTCACACAAGTATTAAACTAGCCCATAAGCTAAGTTTTCAATTGCATAGACTTATTGCTAGTAACTTGTTGATCACCAAAAGATGGGTACCCTTACTTTCTAATTAATTTTTGATATTAATTGCCTCTGAGCTCATCAATTGTATGTCATTTATCAGACGGTCCAAATTGCAATAAGACGATCCACCTTCACTGACACTTGTTCCAGCCAAAATAGCCATCTTTTCAGCTGATTTTGCCAACTCTTCTCTCCTATTCACCATCAGATCATTCACCATCTTCTGAATAATCTTTCTATCACTCAAATCCTTCATGTCCAACCCAAGCTTCCACCCCTCACCTATAAATCTACTATTCACCTGCTGATCAGCAAAGTATGGCCAGCACAACATGGGCAACCCAGCCACAATGCTCTCCAATGTTGAGTTCCAACCACTGTGAGTCAAAAACCCACCAACAGCCTTATGGGCCAAAACCTCTTCCTGTGGAACCCAGCCTACCATGTAACCCCTCTCCTTGGTGGCCTCTACAAGCTCTTCCGGAATCTGATTCTCACCATCTTTTCCTGAAATCGAGTCAGGCCTAATGACCCACAAGAACCTTTTGTTAGTATTAACGAGACCGTACCAAAATTCTATTAGCTGCTCTCTTGACACCACTGTAATGCTACCAAAGCTTACGTATATAACAGATCGCAAAGGTTGCTTGTCAAGCCATGTCATACAGCTTCTGTCCACTTCCCAGAAACTGTTCGAAGATTGTGAGGAATTTGTGCTTTCGGGGACTCTTGCTTTGATGTGCGCGTTAAGCGGTCCTATGGTGTAAACATTAGGACATATTGAGCGTATTTGTGACAATATCGGTCCTTCCAGGTCTTCAAAGGTGTTCAAAATGAGGCCATCTGCTCGAGGAGATGATAGGGTCTCGCTCAGGAAAAGTTGGAGGGTCCGCTCCATTGGATCGTCAGCTCGACAGAAACTTGGAAGATCGCGGCAACGGAGGAAATTTTCCATGCCAGGTACATTTTTCACCAGGCGATCCATATCTTCAGTTCCTAATTCAGATTTATCATATATACACAATCGAGAAACTAGACAAAGTTGAATTAAAACTGAATTAACCCTTTGACTATTTCTGGAGGAAGGAGGAGAAAAGAAATCAGAAAAAGAGGTTCGAGTTTGGTGAAGAAGGTGAAAGGAAGTCTAAACTTTTCAATGTTAAAATAATGTCAGAAATGAGTTACCACTTCTGTACCATTTGTTCATCAACTAATAAGCAGTTCAATTGTAATTAAAGAATATATGCGAAAAAGTTAAACTTGAGGACATTTTTAGGGCACATGTTATGAAAATTTACGCTAGAAAACAGTTCATTATCAACTAGATGATCAATGTGCTGACTGTTAGCAAATGGAATTAGATTTTAAGCTACATTGCAAACAAGTAAAACAAATAAATTTATAAAGATACGAAGGTGAGGTTATAATTAATTAATTAGGGAGTAACTATCAACTGCGCATATATGCATTTTTTTTTTAAATAATGAATTAATCCAAAGTAAACAAAGATCTACAAGGCTGTACCTTTGATAGGAAGCTCGCCGGCATCAATGACTTCACGGAGGCAATAGTATGCCCAAAGCGCACAAGCTCCGATGGTTCGAAAATAAATAATTGGAATCCCAACCTCCCTGGCTACATCAACGGCAAAACTCATGAACCCATCTGATATGATGCAGTTGATTGGCGGCTTCATGTCAATCAACATCTCTTTCAGAAGAGGTGGAGTTACTGATTTCACTGAATGCAACACCTCCTGAAATCGGTCTCCAGTGCGCGGGTGGTCCATTGGAAGACCATCGGATATCGTTCTGAATTGAAATCCAGGAAGGCGAAGGTAGCGGGAACAGACATCAGTGTGGTGGGCGAGACGTTCATGATTGTATTCTGAGTTGAGAAAAGTAATCTGAAGGCCGTTGAGGATCAGGAGCTCAGCGAGCTTGAGCATGGAGTTGACATGACCTAGGGCTGGAATGGGGAAGATGAGAACATGAGGAGGAGGTTTTGGATCTTGCTCCATCTCTTTCTCTTGTGTTAAAACTCTTGAGTTTCGGTTTTCTTAATTGGTTTTTCTACTAGTACTGAAAAATTTTGGGAAGTTTGGAGAAATAGCCAGATAAGGGATGCTAAGAAAAAATAGCCAGATAAGAGGGGTCCTAAAGAAAAATAGCCTATCCTACTAATCTTTGGATCTACCGAAGTGTCTGGGCCAGCTTATGTATACCTCGACTAATTCTTGGGAGAGACTAGCACAATCACAACCTACTGTCATGGTTTCTCAATCCACTGTTATGGGTTTTCATTTAAATTACGATATAATCTATATACAAGAAGAATAGAACCCAAGACCTTATTGTTGGCCTTACCTTCTCAATTTTGGGTGTACCTGGCCACTTGAACTAAACCATTGTGGGTCTAAAAGAGAGGTGTGCAACACAAAAAAAATTCACCTAAGATACCAAAAGTGCCCTTTCATATATATTAGTCTACTTTCCCTTAACAATCTCTCATCCATCAGCACTTGAAACCTTCGACCTCTTAATTTGATCACTATATACAACAGAAAACAATCATAACATCGAAGACTAGATTTGAGTTTCCTGCGTCGAAAAGAAGAGAGAAGTTAAGCCCGTTAAGCCTGAAGTGGGCTCACACTGCCTTTTGAAGGCTTAACAAGCTTAACGGGCATTAACGGGTATTAACGGACTTAAGGGCTTAATAGGGTTTAAAGGGTTTAATGAACTTAATGGGCCTAGTATCTCCAAATTTGCAGAAACTCTTTTTTTGCAATCAAATTTTGTTCTAATGATCAGTTTAACTATAATTTTTTACCATATTTACCATACACAACAACAAACCATCTAACTTATAATTTTTTCGAAATTAATGTATAACCTAAGGTACCAATAATTCCAATGAAAAGCTTCATCGAAAATGGAGAAAAAAGATAAAACGAAGACTGATATCTTACTTCTCTCTTCTCTCATATTGAGCAAACTCAAAGCTGATCTACGATGTTGTGATTGTTTTCTGCTGTATACAGTGATCTCATTGAGAGGTCGAAGATGTCAACTGCGGATGGATGAGAAAATATTAATGAGACTAATATATATACAAGGAAATTTTTGACAATTTAGGTGAGGTTGACTAGGTAGATCCGAAAATTATTATGATAGGCTATTTTTTCTTACCACCTGCCTTATCTGGCTATTTCTCCTAAATTCTCAAAAATTTTATGGATAACCTTGAGATATCTGTCCCTTTGAAAATTAATCTTAAATGACCTGACTATGAATTAGCTTTTGTTAAAATGGATGATTTTAAAGGTATATTAGTAACTTTTCCTACAATGAATAAAATATATAAAAAACTTTATTCTAATCTTGTTAAGAAAATATCTCCAAATAACAAATTATCAAAATGGAAAAATATGTCTAACCATCCTAATTTCCCAAAACCAAACCCTAAGCCATCTCAAGCTTCAAGATGCTACCTTTAGGATATATTCGTCAAACCCAATTTACGAACCCATTTTTCTTTATGGAAGTGGCGAGGTAGCTAAAAATTGATGGTTTTGGAGGGTGATATGTGCTATTTCTAGTGATGAATAATGATGAAAATGGTCGAGATATGTTGATCGATGGTAAAGGAGTTTTGGTAAGAAATTATGTAAAAATATATTGAACATGAAAATTTATGATATGTAAGTAATAAATCACATCACACAAAGAGATACAATATTTAATATGGTTGAGTGTCAATGACCTATATTTATGGATGAGAAGATAAATTCACTAAATCATAATATACTTGAATATTAAAGATTACATAGTAAACCTGGTATTTTATTCGATACCTAATATTAATATAGCCCAAAAACTATTTCTCGTTTTCTCTATTCAATCCCTCTTCTGTTTCTACATATCTTTTATATATTTCTTATATGGGATATTTACTTTTAGACTCTAAAAAAATTGAAAAGCCATTGCCGACATCCCAACTGAATTTAAAATTAACAATGACCCCCAATACTATAGCTCTGTTAGTTATATTTAACGGTGTTACATTACAAACTCCAAAAAATTATATAACACCCCCTAATATACTCAAAAATTATAAATTTACCCTTCATTGTAAAGTAACATAAAAACATTTATTTTTTAAATTCTTTGAAACTAATTAACATTATAAGAGCATTATCGATATTTTATTTATTAAAATAATATAAAATAAATAAAAATAAATAAAAATATTATAAAAATTTACAAAAAAATAACAAAAATATATTTAATTTACTGAATAATATTTATAAATTTAAATAATTTATTCAATAATATTTATAAATTTAAATGATTTACTAAATAATATTTATAAATTTAAATAATTTACTAAATAATTTTAATAAATCAAGCAAGTAAATTATTTACTAAAAACTAAATAATTTTAGTAAATTTAAATAATAAAAATATATTCATTTACTAAATAATTTTAGTAAATTAAGTATATAAATTTTAGTAAATAATTTACTAAAAACTAAATAATTTTAGTAAGTGGAATTATTTAGTAATTATTTAGTAAATTGTTTAAATTTACAAAAATTAGTTAGTGTATAAAGTATATCTTTATTATTTTCTTGTAAATTTTTAAAGATTTTATATTATTTTGTTATTTTATTAAATAAAATATTGGCACTGTCCTTATAAGAAAAATTATAAATTCACCCATTTGATTATAAAATAATATAGACCTCTATTTTTAATAACCCTTTGAAACTAATTAACATTGTTAAGGCATTACTGGTATTTTATTTACTAAAATAATATAAAAAATTTAAAAAAAAATAATAAGATATATTTCACACACTAACTAATTTTATAAATTTAAATAATTTACTAAATAATTATTAAATAATCACTTACTAAAATTATTTATTTTTTAGTAAATTATTTACTAAAATTTATTTGCTTAATTTATTAAAATTATTTAGTATATAAAATATTTTTTATTATTTAAATTTAGTAAAATTATTTAATTTTTAGTAAATAATTTACTTGCTTTATTAACTTTATTTAGTAAATCATTTAAATTTATAAATATTATTTAATAAATTATTGAAAGTTATAAATATTATTCAGTAAATGAAATATATTTTTATTATTTTTTTATAAATTCTTATAATATTTTTATTTATTTTTAAATATTTTATATTATTTT
>JANLJB010003058.1:0-22798 GCA_026212285.1 Bursera cuneata
AAATAGTCAATTTTGTCTGCCAGACATCAGCACCAACAAATAAAACGAGAACCAAGTAATCCTCCTAAGAGTACTTTTGTCGAACAGGTGGCGTGCAGTTGTGTTGGATTCCAATGGAGAAGACAGTAGACTCTCCTTACAATCTTCTACTCTCGTGCCCAAATGGTCTCTCACCATCACAGGTATCCCCTTTATTTTCTTTCTTATCGGATGATTCCATGACGATGTTGTATACCTCAATCCACAGCTAAATCAAACATATTATGTATGTAAGCATCTGAATGTTTTTAGTTTTCCTGAGTGGTCTGTTTTGGTGGGTGAAGGTGTCTGTGGTTTTTGATGAATCATATGATAGGATTCCACACCCGGACGCTGACTTGGAGAAGACCATTTCTGAGGTAATCAATCTCAGTATCAGTTCATTTGTCGAGAATTGTGTTTGTATAATTTATTATTATTATTATTTGTGTAATGAATTAATCTATCCATTTTCTTTTTGGTGAATTTTAAATTAGCCCATTTTGGATATTGGTGACTTATTTATATTTCCTTCATAAAGGCTTACAAGAAACTTGCATTTTGAGAAAATAGGGTGAATGAGCTTAGTTTTAGTTTATTTTGGTGACTAGAGTAATGTCAATAATCTTGTTGCAATTTGTGTGTAAATAACCTATATAAAATAGGGTTTTTTTTTTTTACGGATAATTTGAATAATATTTAAGCGCCTCAATTTGATTGTTACTTTTTCATATTTTTTGTTTAGATATGGGATTCAAGGGTTCAGCATAATTCATCATTGTTCAATGGAAAAAAGTTCAGGGTAAGTAAAAAATACTCTAGCACTTGAATTTCTTTATTTCTTTTTATTGATATTTTTTTTAGGTGTTTGTGTAGGGAACAATTTTGTACATTAGTTATCATGAATAGATATGGTTCATCATATGCACTTGTGAGAAGAGTGTTTTATAAGATCTTATTGAGTATTAACTTTCTTATTGCGTCTTGGAATCAGAGTATTTGTTGTTGTTGGACATGAATTTGTCAATATATTGAGGGATTTTTTTTTATATATATTTATGCACTAATTTTCTTTTGGAAATTTGTTTTCATGATTTTTCTTATGAATTACTCTTTCTAATGTTATTTTTCTTTTTGTTAATTCTTAACAGTATGGCGGGTGTATGATGTATGGTGAAGGTGAATCCATCCGAGAATCTCATGTGTGCCTTCACCTTGGGTTGACCGATTACAGGTCTCTCTCACTCTCTATCTCTGTCTACACACTTTGTTAACATTTTGACATGATTATTAGATAAATTTTACTCTAATCCTTAGATGATATCTCTGCATATATTATAAATGAAGTATTGGCTTTAAATTATATTTTAGTGCTAACTCTGTTGCCCAAATTCAGTAAAGCATGATTTACTCGGTAACATTTTGATTTATGTTGTATCTCACTGATGCTTTACCTAAATAACAGCTCAATATCTACTTGTTACCCAGGACTTTTATGGGGACTAATTTAAATCCTATGTGGGAAAAGTTCCTGGTTCCATCTGAAGGTATATTTTCACGTATATAAAATATCAAAAGCTGATTTTCATATTCCTGCCCCAACTTTTGGTGATACTACCAAATTAATAATGCATGCTAGAAAAAAATAATTTACAGATCTCATTCAGATCTTTTCATCTCCACAAAATTCTAAGCCATCCCTTGAGGTGGCCACTTGATAGAACTAGAACATATAAAAATAAGTTCTTTGGTAAGACAATTTTGTAAGAAATCATTTCCCCTTATTTAGAAATGATATTGTCACAATTTCTTTTCTTTAAGGTGACAACAGCTTAGCTTCTTTGTTCTTCAAAATCAGGGTAATGCATTTTTTTCTCATCTCTTAAGCACCAATAGATTTATCTTTCTACAGATGATCCTATACAGTGTCAGCACACCGCAAGTCCACTGGGTAATGGTGCAGTAGTAGAGACATCTGACAAGAAAATACTTGTGTTGCAAAGAAGTAACAATGTTGGGGAATTTCCTGGACACTTTGTTTTCCCAGGAGGCCATCCAGAGGTATTGAATCCAGAAATGAGAAATATCCTTTCTCTCTCTTTTGGTAGTCATGCAGTGTTATTCCTTCGTTGTCACTGCAGCTTGAGGTTGCTCTGGGTATTTTGTTGCTTGCTGCAGTTTTTATGTCACTGTCATGTAATTCATACACTACTTGGATAAATATTTGATGATTGGCAGCCCCTGGATGTTGGAATAGAATCTCATCATTGTGGAAAGGACTCAACAGATTCTGAGCTTATTAAAAAGGTTTCTCAAGAGATGTTTGACAGTATTATTCGTGAAGTAGTTGAAGAAATTGGAGTACCTGCAGAATCACTTGTAAGTTAGTGTCTCTTAATTAGATATCAACTCACTGTCGTTGCTTACCTCATAGTTATACATCTGTCAGAATCTAAGTTTCGGTTTTCTACCAGTACAATCCACTTTTCATCGGTGTCTCCCGCAGGCGGTTGAATGTTAGACCAGCTGCTTTTTTCTTCATAAAATGCAGTCTTCAGTCAAAAGAAATTCAACAATTGTATTCTAGTGCACAAGATGGCTTTGAGTCCACTCAACTTTATACAGTTTCAATGGTGAGTTCATGTTTTTCTTTCTCTTTTCAGTCCTAAATAGCAAACATTTTGTTAATTTTATGATTAATTGCTTGGTTTATATTAAACCATTATTCAAGCTCTTAGCAAAACATCAACTTGCCAAGTGTCGGAGCTTATAGGTAGTATGAATGGATGGATGCAGTGGTAATGCTATGTTTATTGAAACTTGGGTGAGGTCACTGTTAGATTGTAATGGAACTACTAAGATGATGATTGTCTAGGTGTTTGGCAGTGACAGTGTTGATGATTGGGCATTGTTTTGTCTTCATTTTCTGATATCCCAACCTAGTGACTGCAGTAGTTGCATCTGGATGGGTTCCTGACTTCAGTTCAATCCTTACCAATGGCCATTTAGGGAAAGATAGATACTAGAGAGTGTAAAATTTTAAGGGACTAACATGCAGCCTTTTAGGTCTGGCATCTGTGGGCAAATGTAAGACTTGTCCATTAGTCAAACCAGTAGTGGCACAAGGTCACATCAATTAGCTTCAGGGAATTGGAGGGTCTGGGTAAGACAGGGAATAAAAGAATCATTATTAGAACCTCTAGGACTCTAGCAAAAGCAAAGTGCCCACAAAAATTTTATAGTATCTTGTAACGGCGGATAGACTTAGCGCTGGTATCCTGTAAATTTGATTGAAACTAAGGATCGATGTTTACTATATGATTATAGATAATAACCATTTCTTCTTTTCTTTTTTTTTTTTTCTTTTTTTTTCTTTTTTTAATGCTATATTGAGATTTATTAATTCGTTCTTCTATCTATCAGATTGACATAGAAAACATGACATCTAAAATGCCTGGCTGCCATCAAGGTGGATTTGCCCTCTATAAGCTGATGGTAGAAGCTTTGAATAACAAATGAGAGGTATTCGTGACATCGAATCAATTGAAGCAATCAGCGCTAATAAGTGACTCAGTGTCCTGCAGCGACTTTCTTCTGATCACCTCACTTTAATTTATACTTTGTGGTTGATACAAAATACAGATAATGGCATATCAATGTCTTCTTTCTCTGGCACTATTGATATACTCTAACACACAGTAACACAAGGGCATGATTATTGAAGTGTATTTTTATGGCTTAAATTAATTCATATGATATTTTAACTTTCCGAAATTATTTAATTCTTATGCAACTTATGTTAATCATGTTTAACAACATAACTTATATACTATTAGTATGATATTGTTTACATCTCTAAAAATAATTTCATTTGCATATTAGACCATGACTCTGCTGGTGTATGTGTGTGCTATTTCATTCTTTAGCTTTCAGTCAATGCCAGATATCGTTTGTGCAACAACATGATTTAATAATAGTGCAAGAGCATATTGTAGATAGCAAGTCTTTTTGTTGGTTGATTTGAGCAGAAATCATGTCTTCCCTGATGAGGCAATCATATGTGAGGAGATTTGCAAGCAGTCATGCAAAAGTTACTAAATTCCTCATTCATATTTACCTAAATGGTGCATATATCAGGTGTGGCCAAGCAGGCAAGAAGTCTATTTTTTCTTCAAGACTTCTATGTTGGCCTGGAGCTCGAAATATGCCTGCTAATTTGTTGATTGTCAAATGAGCAGTACTAAATCTGAGATAAGGATGTACGTGTTAATTCATTTCTTTGATCGCTAATTAATGTATAGACGATTCCAAATTACAAAACCCGTTCAGGACAGAGAGTTCCATGTTGCTTGGGATTTGATGGATTCAAGTCTCTACATAAAGAGGCCAATCAGATTGATTTGGCGTGGTCGAAATCTTTCCAGAAAGGAATAATCTGTTGTTAATTGGCTAGTCATTCAATCAAATGTGAAAACATTAAACGGTCATAAAGAGTTGTTTTCTTGAAGCAATAAATCTACTTTTTGGTTTTGGGCTGGGATGTTGCTTGATTTACGGACTATAATAGATTAGAAAGTGGATTGATAGTCTGATGGACCTTCATGGAAATGTGACATGATGATGATTTCATGGAATGAAATGAAATGATAGGTTTAACTAATCCTACGATGGTGGGGACTTGATCTGATTGAGTTTAATGATAATATAAATTTCTTGAAACCAGAGGTTCCTTTAAGCTTTGTAACAGTGGTATGATTAGGGCCAGCTGTAGGTGCTGAGAGCCTTAATACACATACGCATCAGATGTTAGAAAGAAGATCCGATTCAATTCAATGTAATGAGTTTTAGTTACCAATTATGATGATACACACATTGCAACTGTGTGATGACTAATTGCCGACAAAATGAGATGAGTTTACAAGTTTCAAGGTCTTGATTCGTTTTTGGTTAATTGCATGCTATCATCAGATTCAGTTACATCATCTGCAACTTTTTAACTTGTTCGAAAACTTTAGTTGGTTGTATAAGAGAAAGCAAGATACTTTCATCCACTTGTTCATGATACAACGCAAGCAAAGATGATCACAACTGGGTGATGGTGATCAATGTCAAAAGCTAATTTGTTTTGAAAAAGAGTTGGTAGTTGGTGCTTGGTGCAGCCTGAAGTCAGCGAGAGCGAAAGCTAAGAAAATAGCTAGCAAACACTTTCTCCTTATCCTACTTCAATAAATTAATTAATTTGCTTTACTTCTGCATCTCTTTCTATCTTGTCATAGTCATAGTGTAACTAAAATCTGTTGCTTCTTGACTCTTGTATGATACATTTCTTTCTTGCTACCGACCTTTTGCAATTGAAAATGTAAAATAATTAATAATATTCGAGTGAAGATTTCCATCTATATTGCCGTATCAACCTCATAGTCAGATTGTTTAACTGGAGATGGAGGTCAGTTGTGGATTTAAAGTTGACATTTAACCATCACAATTACAACCACTGACATTTGGGCTCCTCTGTCAATAATCTAGTACTTATACACGTTTTGGCTGATTTTTGCAGAAATTATAGACTTCAACCCTAAGTTATACGCAAAATAAGTGATTTGGGTTTCTTAATAGGTTGCTAGCAATTAGTAAAATCTTAATAGTTTTCTATATGATTGATGGTTTGAGAGAGAAAAGAAAAAATGTTAATGATTATAGAATAATTAAAATTTAAATCCATATTTAGTTATCATGTCGAAATGGTCGATGTTGGATATAGAATCATATAAAAATCTTCGTATGATTGGTGTAACTTAATTCCATATTTGTTCATCTCAATAAGAGTTGTCATTAGATAATAAACTTAACAAGGTGACGTAATACCTACTAAATTAGAGTCATTTAGAATCATTAATGAACCTTTGTAATAAATATTGAAGTTAATACATCTTATGAGTTGAAGTTATGGGTACATTTAGCTTTATATAATAGAACTTTGTTACCTAAAGCCTTCGCTTTGAGAGAATTGTCACTACGTCAGCGGGGTTAAATTTGAATTGGACCTTGAAGTTGGTATAGAATTCAATAAGTTATTGGCAGTCCTATTAGTCAGTTTTGGCCTTTGGGTGGCCAGGATCAATGGGTTATTTGCGAAACTACTACCAACTAATGGTGCTCGAGCTTGGAGGCACCACAGGAAAAATTGTTTTTTGTGATGAAATTTTTTACACCTTATACAATTCTTTTTTTTTTAAAAAAAAAAAAAAGAAAAAAAATTGTTGCAAAACGACATTAATTTTGCTGTAGTGAGGGTTGTTGATCATCATATATAATTACTCATTTACAAACCAACTTTGTTGGGCAGAGTCAATGGATTTCAGAGTCAATAGCATATTTAAAACCTTCTCCAAAATATTATAATATCATCTGGGGGAAGAGTTAGAGAGAATGACAGCAACACCACAACTGCACTATATGAGCAGTGATTGATGCACAGACAAATAAGGGACCAATAATCCGGTCTGGAAAATCACGTGCAGTGTGCACGTGCGGGGGGGATGATTCTCCATTCTTGTTGTTCCTTCCAGTCTGCTGCAGGATTATATTTTATGAACTTATTGCTCTGATAGCTGATAAGGATTGATAGTTTTGAGCATGTGAAGAGCTATAAGAGTTGGCCTCGTTTGGACTTTATTCCGGTTTGCCTGCCCTGCATGTGGCCTATGTAAAGGTTACTTTTGCTTAATGTTATTATATTGAGTGTATGTGTAATGCAATACCAATATTTGGGGCGCAAATAAGTGCTAAAAGTTTGAAGATACTGCTATTATAATGCTTAGATTTGAAGCCAATTATTGCATCTTTTTAAGCTTTCTTCGATATGAAGTACTTATTTTCCTTTCCAATAATACACCAATTATATTACCTTGTCCATGTTATGATCGGTACATAAACTTATTTTGTTATTTATTGTTGATTCATGGTTAATTATCTAGTCAACTAACGAATCGACGACCTACCTACTTATAAGATATTACAAAGTGACGAGACAAGATGATTTAGTTATCAAATTTCTTATGAATTGACAGATTATTTACCAGCGAATCAACGATCATAATGAGTTGATAGGTATTGACAAATCCATAAAAAATACACTTTAATATTTTTTATCTAGTCCTATAAGGTTCTTTTTCTTTTTTTGTGAATGAGCTTAGGGTATGGAATCAAAGAATACATTAAACCCATTAAAATAGTCCCAAGTTTAGTTATCATTTCTAATTTCTATTAGTATATTGCATGACAAAGACAAACCCCATTATCACCAAGCACCATATAATTGACTCTACTGGTACCAAATCAAAGAAGTATTTCAAAATTATTATTCTATTTCAAATATATAAAATTAAATGATTAAAAAGTGAAATTTTTTTACTTAAATTTTAAAAAATGTTATGGTCGTTGACTAGGCCCACCATATGAGGCGACCGCCTGAGAATGATGCATCGTGCCAGATGGCTTCTGTTTGATAAGGCGATTCTCCATGTCCTCGCCACTGAAATTTTTTGTAGGGCATACGTAAATACATTCAATCCACGATGACATGAATATTAATTATTTGTCCAATATTATAAATAATTAATTTAATAGAATCTTATTGGAGAATAATCAAATATATTTTATGAGCTAAAATGGAGGAAATCAAAAAATATATAAATAAAAATTTTCAATCGTCGAAGCTAAAATTAAGGAAATCCTGCTGGTTTTGGTCGTTTGTTTGTTGGGATCTCTCGATATCAGTCAACCGGATAAAACCATATGCAACTTGCAAGTCCCAGTTATTGTCGGGCGGGCGCGTGTGACTTTATTCACAAAAAAGGCGCGTGCCTCCATCATTACCACCCCAATAAACTACTTTACATGAAATGAAGTGGCGTTCATTTGTCAGCAAGTGGAACGCAACGTGGGCCGTCCTCATGTCCGTCCAAAACACACTCGCGGCCTGCACGCGTGGACCCCAGCAACTCTTCGTCCAAAACACACTCGTTTTGGCTTTGTTAGCTCATACTCAGCTTGAGCTTCTTCCGCCACGTTTCCTTTTTATTTTTATTTTTGCACAATCTATCGCTTCAGATATGCAGTGATTGTATTTACACTTATTTGATAATAATTTTGAAACCAAATTGAGGTCTTCTTAGTTTCCAATATTGTTAAATTAAACGTCTCTTTCTTCTTTCTTTGTTCATTTATATTTATATTATTTATTTTTTAATCTATCAGTCTCTATCTTACATCAAAAGACTCGTAATATATTCGCTTTCACACGGTGAAATTGATTTATCTTCTCATATTTTTAAGTATGGCTATTGACTTCAACAACAATGTCTTGATAAAGATTTGTTTAATCGGTGGATTCTCTTACAAGAAGTCTTATAAAATAATTGCACAAAAGAAATGCTTATCAATTCAATGCACACTATAATTAGTTCTTTTGTGTCAGGAAAAATGTTTTAATTCATTTTCATGACCAAAACCATAGTTTTTGACCAATTTATCATTTAATTTAAGAGTAATTATCATTGACCATCCCTAATTTTTTTTTTACTCATATGACACTTTTATCATTTTTATCTTCTTTCATCCTTAAGTTTTAAAAAAATCTCTTCTCGAGTTCTCTAGTTAAAAATTCTGTTAGTTGACATCTATGAATCTTCATTTTTCAATAAATTTATCATTTTACCCTTACTAACACATAAAAAATAACTAATTTTTTAAAGATAATATTAAGTTAAATAACCAAATTACCCTTAAAATAAATACCAATGTATGTTAATATTGTCCATAAAAGATAATTTTAATATGTGTTAATAAATGTTAAAGGTAATTCGATCATTCAATTTAATATTATCTTTTAAAAATTAAGTTATTTTTTTTATATGTGTTAGTGAGAGTGAAATAGTAAATTTATTGAAATATGGAGGTTAATAGATGTTAACTAACAAAATTTTTAACTGAAGGACTTAAGAAAATATTTTTTTAAAACTTAAGGATGAGAGAAGATAAAAATGACAAAAGTTTTATATGAGTAAAAAAAGAAGAAAATGTAGGGATAGCCAATAATAATTACTCCTTAATTTAACTCAAAATGTTCAAAACATAGTAAATAAAAAAATTAAATCATTCTATTATTAGATCTGAACATGTTATAAATCTAGAAATAAATCTAATTTAAATTTAGTCGTAAGAATCACGAATCAACTCTAATAATTTTATTTATTATAAAATAAATAAAAAAGAAAAAAGAAAGCTCGTAAACTTAACTACGATGGGAGGCTTAACGAACAAATGATGGAATCCAATAACAAAGAGGTGAAAAAAGAAATTAAATTGATAGAACTTGCTATATATTCCAAGTGCATTGCATATTTACTGTTGAAATCACTTAAAAAAAAAAAAAGATCTAGAAGCTTTTACTTTGTATTATCCAAGTCAATGTCCTTATTAATGCTCCCATTCCCATGTGTCCACTCTTAATCTTTTGAATTTTTTTCTCTTAGAATATTTGAACATTATCGGGGCGGTATTATCACTTTGACAAATCGGTCTGCTGTGTGGTCCCCTGACCGCATCTGGTCCCACTAATTAAACGTGGGTCCTTACAAGATTTCACTTTTAGAATAATCGACTCTTCCCCGGGAATGATCGGACGGCCGATATTGGCTGATGGGTCACCATTGTTGCATGAATCATGATTGATTGTTTTACTTCCAGTGGATGTGATAAAGAGAAGAGAAACCTGATAAATGTGCCGATCATTATTTGTTTATTGTAAGCTGCTTCCCACTTTGTTTATTGGGAGCCTTTTGTCCCCGGCTGTTTCATTTCTTCAACCCTATGAACGCTAGGCTTAGAGAGTGCCAAGCCCACGCAGGTCAAAGCGCGTGATCTGCACTTACAATTCTTGGCGCAAATGGTAATTTCATTTGCTTCTATGGCTTTGCCAATTGATATTTGAATTATTATTATTATTAATATATGGCTGTTTTAATTATTAATCCAACAAACCCATATATTTTGGGATTTGCCAATACATTTTTTTTATCAAATAAATTATAATTAAAAGACCCATTTGAATTTTTCATCATAATATAAAATCTTTTAATCATATCAACTCTTTATTATAATTATTATTGTTATTCTCAATTTATTATTGTCATAAATAGTTGATGACCACTAGTATTCTCAATATAAAAAAGGCTAATTTATATGTAAGGAGTTTGAGAAGTGTTTTGATAATTATTCAAACTCTATTATTTCTTTTGTTGTCTCACTAACTTTTAGTGGATAAATATTCTCACTAACTTTTAGTGGATAAATATTTTATTCGTCAGGTACAATCGATTGATGAGATTGGATCATTTGATGGTCGAATCTTATATGAGTTAACACTTTATTTACTATTAACCATTATGAGTCGATGAACATAACATTTATCGACAGTTATTTATTCATCAAAAACATATTTTGATATATTTTAACTCATTTAACAGTATTTTTTAAGGTTAAATTTGATTGAATAATCAAAGAAAATATTAAATCAATTAAAATATAAAAAAAACCTCTAAATTTGATTATCTCTTCTAATTTTTATCCCAAAAAAAAGTAACTTAGAATTTTATTAAGATAATAACATTTTTTAATTATATTAACTTATTATTATTGTTGTTGTTGTTATCATCGCGACCACAAGTATTCTTAAAATGAGTATTTTAAGATAATTGTTGAGAACCAACTCATTTTTAATGGCATTACTATCTACGTTTGCTAATTTTTTTCAAGAAATAAACGAAAAATTTGTCAAAAATAAACAAGGGAGGAGAGGAAATGTGAAGGCAAAATTAGGCAAGAGAGTGAACCTGGGAGTACTGTCGGGTCAAGCAAAGGCAAAACGCGCGTGGTTCGGTTATTTTCGGTTGGTTTTATGAAGCAAAATAGCTCTGGATTTTTGCTTTCTCTTCTGCCATTTCCATTCTTTCCTCTCCTCAATTGTTTTGATTCTCAAATGAGAAAAGAATAATGTACATGCTAACGTTGTCATCATCACCACCTTTACAAAAGTCTCTTCTTTATTGGTTAAGCTTGGCCTTTTGTAGGTAGCTCTGGCTCACATTCTTAGATTCACATAAACCTGAGTTGCTTACATGTGCGTTTTATGTTTCTGAGCCTCTACTGTACTTATAATTATTTATATATCTAACATTGTATCATATATAAATATATAGATTTTCGTTTCTTGTTCTTTCTTCTCCTGCTTTCTCCATGCATAATGGACCACAAAAAAGTGTTGTAGATTTTGTTTCAGAATCCATCAAGTTTTGTTTTTGTTTTTGTTGCTCTTGCAAACCTTGTGTTGCTTCCTGAATTGTATGGATTCTATTGTATTTTATGGAGGAGAGAAAAAGTTGCTTCTTCTATCAAGTTCAGGTAAATATATGAATCATGAGTATGTCCGTATGGGTTTGGTTTGCGTTCTTCATTCATTCATTCTTGCCATTGGAAAACAAAAAAGCTTTTTTCTTGATTGCAATGAAGAAAACTCATTATTTCATTTGTGGGGTTTGTTTGTTTTTCATGTTTTTTACTAGTATTTTCATTGATCATAAACCATTATATTGTTTTAGTTTGTGGGGTTGTTTGTTTTGATTATTTATATTCTGAATATGTACGTATATGTAAAATGAACAAGACGATTCGTTTTTATGAACAGGTCAATAAATTGGTTTGCAAGAGACAGAGAACAAGACATGGGAGGTAGGAGTAGTAGCAAAATTTTGGGTTTGTGCACTCAGTGAGATCAACAATCGTTCCTCATATCACCACCTTTGGAGTCACTTTTGATATATAATTATATGTTATTGGTCTAAAGAAGCGATTTTTGATCTGGGTTGTGAAGAGAAATCAAAAGCATTAAATTGTTGTTTAAAAAAAGCCGAGGGGAGAAGCACTTTGTGTAAATGAATCCAATGGAGCAGCCTACTGCCGCCAGGAAGAAGATGACTAAACAATTAACAGGGAAACGTGATGATACAGAATTGCATGCTGCAGCAAGAGCCGGCAATCTTGCCCTGGTGACAGAAACGCTAGCAAATACTGACGAAGCTGAGTTAAAGGAATTGTTGGCGAAAGAGAACCAATCTGGTGAAACAGCACTTTATGTAGCTGCAGAATATGGCTATGTTGATGTGGTTCGAGAGATGATCAAGTATTATGACCTTGCTTATGCTGGCATCAGAGCTAGAAATGGCTTTGATGCATTTCACATTGCTGCCAAACAAGGAGATTTGGGTATGTCTTGATATGAGAATTCACTCTTTTGCTGGTTGTAGTAATTGCTTTTTTGGTTATTGATTTGGGTATTGTTCTGTTTTTGCGTTGTAGATATATTGAAAGTCCTCTTGGAGGCTCATCCGGAATTGGCCATGACTGTTGACTTAACAAATACCACTGCTTTGCACACGGCTGCAATGCAAGGGCATGTAGAGGTAGTCAACTTTTTGTTGGATGCAGGAAGTAGCCTGGCAACAATAGCTAGGAGTAATGGAAAAACAGCTCTACATTCTGCAGCAAGGAATGGGCATTTGGAGGTTTTGAAGGCGCTTTTAGCGGCGGATCCTGGGATTGCAATACGCACTGATAAAAAAGGGCAGACGGCACTTCACATGGCAGTGAAGGGACAGAACATTGAGGTGGTGGAAGAGTTGATAAAGTCTGAATCTTCATCAGTAAACATGGTTGATACCAGAGGGAATTCAGCTTTGCATATAGCAACCAGGAAGGGTAGAGCTCAGGTAAATTAGCCTTTCCCCCTACCTTATTGATCAATCAACATTGAAAACTTAGAGCTTCTTTTATTCTAATTTCTCGTATACTTTTATAAGATTGAGTTGCTGAGAGCCACCCTCTATCTGAAAGTTATTATCCAGATTTCCCAAGAGGAAAAGAAGAATTTAACATTAAACACATTTACATTTGTCCTTAACAATTATAAATTTTGTTTTAACCAAGGCACTAACTTCCTATTGTGAAAATTGTCTGGGTTTTACAACACCTATATCATGGTGAATTGCTATTGTAGACCAAGAAAATATATAAATTGTTAGATGAACTTTATTTAACACAAACATCAATTGTTAATTCCTCTGTTGAAAGCTTATTGTGCAGTGTCATGGTTGCTTCTGAGTATGTTAAGAGTGTTGGCTAATATACATGTGCAACCCTGAAAAGGTGTTGCTACTTGCTAGCCTCCTAACTTTAAGGGGTACTATTCTCTTGCATCTCTTTGCAATTTGGTGAGTTTAACACATTATATATATGTTCGCTTACGTGCAGATTGTGAAGTTGCTACTGGCTAACAGTGTAACCGACACAAAAGTAGTTAACAGGACTGGCGAAAGTGCCCTTGACACTGCTGAGAAAACTCAGCAATCTGACGTTGCAGTCATCCTACGGGAGCATGGGGTTGAAAGTGCCAAAACTCTCAGACCTAAAGGAGCAAACCCAGCTCGCGAGTTGAAACAAACTGTGAGTGACATAAAGCATGAAGTCCACTACCAGCTAGAACACACCCGCCAAACAAGAAGGCGTGTGCAAGGCATAGCAAAACATATCAGGAAAATGCACATTGAAGGTCTCAACAACGCAATCAACTCCACAACTGTTGTTGCAGTTCTTATTGCTACTGTTGCATTTGCAGCCATTTTCCAAATCCCAGGTCAATTCATTGATGAAGCTGACAAGCTGACTCCCGGGGCCACAATGGGGGAAGCAAATATTGCTACACAACCTGCATTTTTAATCTTTTTCATCTTTGATTCAGTTGCCCTCTTCATTTCCTTAGCAGTTGTGGTGGTACAAACCTCAGTTGTGGTCATAGAGAGCAAAGCTAAGAAGAAGTTGATGGCAATTATTAATAAGTTGATGTGGTTGGCTTGTGTGCTTGTTTCAGTAGCGTACTTGGCAATGTCATTTATTGTGGTGGGTGAACGAAATAAGTGGATGGCAATTACAGTGACAATCGTAGGAGCAGTTATAATGACTGCAACTTTGGCTACTATGTGTTATTGGGTAATCAGGCATCGGATTGAAGACAACAACATGAGGAGCATTCGCAAAAGCTCCATGAACAGCAGGTCAAGGTCTTGGTCAATGTCAGTCATGTCAGATACTGAGATACTAAATAATGAGTATAAGAAAATGTATGCACTTTAAGTTACCTGCGCCAGACCCTTTTTTTCTTTGAAATATGGCGTACAGTAACTGCTAGATGTACATTTTCTACGGAGGCATATTTTTCTCTTGACAAATTTTGGTCCCTTGTGCTATCCTATTTGATGTGCATCATGTCTAAACTTCGAACTTCTGACGTATGTGTAGAACTCTGTATATGAAGCACAAAACAATGATTAAATAAATGTATCTTAATGTGTACATAAAGCCATATGGAGGCTTAAGTAAATTGTAAACAAGTAATGCTCTATGGATATGACAACAAATCCTGGACAAATTATAGCTTTGATGTGCAAGAAAGAACAAAGAAGAGGCAAAAGTATTGATGCTAGGGTTGGATTGGCGGGCCCTTCATGGGGAGACTTGAGGGAATCGACCAACAAAAATGAAGCAAATTGACAACACTTGGGAAATTATACATGGGAATGCTTCTCTTCGAGGATACATAGCATGAGCTTATGCTTTGGCTGAATCCGTGGCATTAACTGCCCTTCCAAGTTCCAACTCTGCCCTACCGGCCTTTGTTTCGAAAACAAGGCAAATATTTGTGGAGCTTGTGGTCAAAATTGGTGCATCTTGACCCATGCAGATATGCATACATGGCATGATTGCATGATAAACATCATGTTGATGTGTTACAATATCAATTGCGACCAAATAAATAATATTGCCTATTAGTAAACTCTTCATCATTTCTCTGTTTTAATTTAAGATTCAATAAATAATCAAGTTGATTATAAGCTATCATAAATAAATTTATATCATACTAGATGTATTGATTCCAGAGTAAGAATTCAATTTAAAGGGCCTTTGAATTTAATCAAATTCTGATATCCCTCGATATCTTAAGAGCATCCAAAAATTAAATATTACGTTTTTTCTTCTATCAACCCAACCTTTCTGTAATTTGTGAGCTCCTTTGGATCCTCTTTGGTTGAGCCCACGTAGCCCATTCTCAAATGAGATCCAAAATTTTGGTTCCTGTGCAAACTCAGCCTGTGAAGAACTTTGGACTCGAGGGCCCAAGTTGACACTCCAGTTTTTCGATTGAATGTAGCTTTGTGATCAATACTTTTTTTTTCCTTTAAATTTCTTTTATTAATCACCAAAAATTTATAAATTAAAAGAGAATTCGGGTGTTTATTTATGTCTTAAAAATTTAATTTCTGGTTTTATAATTTTTTTTAAAGTATATTAAGTTCAAATATTATTTTTAAAATTTATTTTTATATACATATTTATTTAAATAAATTTAAATATCTTTTACTTAAACATCAAAATTTACAATTTATTTCAAAAACAAAATACAACATTCATAACCAAGGGTACTTGAAATATCCTTAATTTGTGTAAACTCTAATGCACACAATAGGTAATAACTAAAATGAAAATAAATGTTTAATAGAGATTAAAAAAAAAAAATTAGCTAGCAGGGACGCGTTTGAAAATTTTTAAAACTATTGGTAGTATTAAACAGTTACAAATTTGAAAAATTATAAAAAAATAACCAAAAGTACGGGTAAAAATTGAAAAACAATCATCTTTCTAATTTTTTTCTATCCCAAGTCAATCTAATTCCAAACTTCAAAACAGTCCTCTGACTTCATTACTTTCTCACATTTCGGTAAAAGGGGACTTACATATACAAAAACTTGCGTTACCGAATCTGCGATCGAAACAAAGAAAGATGGACGATGAATTGCTGGAACTGCAGAGACAATTCGAGTCCGCGCAACAAGCAAAATCGAGCATCCGATTATCGGAGCGAAACGTCGTGGAATTAGTTCAAAAGCTTCAAGAGCTCCACATCATTGATTTCGACCTTCTTCACACCGTCTCTGGCAAAGAATACATCACTCCTGTAAACATTATTTTCTCAGTTTATGTTAACTCAATCTAAATTTCTCACATGGCCATTGTTACTATTGTAATATTGTTCATGAGCTTCAAATTTATAAGCTCTTTTCTGTGATCAAAGATCAATTTATCAATTTTCACATCTCTTATGTGATAATTTCTCTCTTTTCTGTAAGCTGAATAAGTCTGCTTGTCAATATTGTTTGAAATTGGCTCATTGTGATGATTAAAATATGATATATTGTTCCTTTAATTAAAAAAAAAAATAGATACTTCATTATTCACCATCAAATGTTTACTTTGATTTAATTGTCTAAAATTTGGTTTTTAAATTATTTTTATTTGGAATAATTTGGTTGTGATGATACTACATCAAAATTTTTTTGTTATTGAACAGAATGTTAAGGGTAAATTGGTACATGTGCAGTTGTTGCTTGGAATAATTTGATTGTGATCATAATATATGGTATGATAGGAGCAATTGAGGAATGAAATCGTGGCAGAGGTCAAGAAATTAGGGCGTGTTTCTTTAATTGATCTTGCGGACATTACCTGTGTTGATTTATACCATGTTGAGAAGCAAGCAGAGCATGTAGTTTCGGGTCAGCCGGAGCTTATGTTAATTCAAGGAGAAATAATATCTCAATCGTATTGGGATTCTGTTGCTGAAGAAATCAATGAGAGGCTTCAAGAGTGTAGTCAACTTGCTTTGGCAGAACTGGCGGCACAGTTACAAGTCAGCTCTGAGCTGGTGGTATCCATGCTGGAGCCCCGTCTTGGGTCAATGGTAACTTATTTTCTCGGTTATATGCAATTTTAGGTAGCAAATGAAAAATTATGATGGGATTGTTTTTACTTTTAGGTGAAAGGTAGACTTGAAGGTGGGCAACTTTATACCCCAGCATATGTTGCACGTGTTCGTGCCATGGTTCGTGGTGCTGCAAGGGGAGTCACAGTTCCAACAAATTTGTCAGCATTGTGGAGCACCTTACAGAAGCTTTTGCAAGAAATGGATGGAGCCACCGGTGTAGCTGTTGAAGGCTCATTTTTCCAGTCTCTATTTAATGGGGTGATTAAGGAAGGCGAGGTCCTTGGAGCACTTCGTGCTGGAGCTCATTGGACTCCAAGTGTAGGTGCATTATCTTGAAATCAATAGTTTGAGTATTAAATTTATCTTATGGGTAAAATTGAATATGATGAGCATTTTAATAATATCCATAATTGATTGATTTTGCTTATTGAGGGTTTATATTTTAGCGATCAAGAGCAAAGCTGATTGGTTTTGTGATTCACCTTAATTTTAAAAGTTCCTTCCCTGCTTCGCAGAAAATACTGGTTTAGCTTTAAGAGTAATATTTACTATTCTAACTTATGAATGGTTTCACTGAAGAGTAATATTTTTTAGTTTATTGAAGTCTTTTGAAGTGTTCACTAATCTTAAGCCACCTAGTTCTTTCCAAAAGAGGATGGATAGAAGATAAAAGCCTTTTATAAGAAAAACCAGAAAAACTTAGTTTTATCTAATTAACCTTAATAATTCAATTTATTATTTCGTATCTACTTTAATGTCAGTTGTTGGTGGCTCTCACAATGTGATACCCTGATGTAGATTATATATATATATATATATATATATATAGGGGAGAGGAGAATTGATGCGGGTTTTTTTTTTTGTAAATATTCTTGTGAAGTCCACTTTGGTTATCACATTACTTAGTGACTTTTGTTAACACTGAGCACAATTTTGTGACAGGTCTTCGCTATTGCTCAAAGGGAATGTGTAGATTCTTTCTTTTCACAGGTTTGGAGCTAATTCTCCCTGTTCTTCATAAATTTGTGGTGCTCGGATGTGTTGTTTTGAAACTTATATTGTATGCATATACAGTGTTGTGATCTGACAAATATTTGGAGTGCATATGTTCGATTTGTTGCTTCTTACTTTATACTTTGCAGATTTTGTCCGTTTTCTAAACATTTTATTTTCATGGTTTTCTGCAAGTATTGATTCTGGAAATGATTATATATCCTATTTTTTTGGTTTTTCCTTTATTTGTGCAGAATTCTTTCATCAACTATGAAGCTCTGCACAAACTTGGTATTTCACAGCCTGTTCAGTTCTTACAGGTATTTTATTGCTCTTTTGGGATTTTGAATGAAATTCTAATGTCATAGAATTTCTTGAAGCAAATACTCCACTTTTCAAGGATGCTTCTTTAGTTTTTATCTAATCAAAATTGTTGCCTTTTGTTCAATTTTAGTCCAGATATCCTGAAGGTAAACCTTTAGTTACTGTATTTGTTCACCCCTCGATGATTGAGATGTTGGATGCTGCTACTGAGGATGCTGTTGAGCGTGGTAGCTGGTAAGGCCTAAAATCAAGAGTTCTTTTCTGTTTCTCTTGTTCTTTTTCTAGCCAACATATATTAATTTTAGTCTAGCACCGTTGAATATATTGCATATAAACTTGTTTATTTTGATCAGTTGGCAGTATAGATTCTCATTATTTTCTTATATGATTTTCGTCATTTTGAATCTTTGATTATACTATGACATTTTAACTTAACTGCTTCTGCTCCTGTGCCACTTTTGTGCTTCTCAAGTTAAAATCTTATCAATGTTGGTAATAGTTGCCACAATATCTTAACCATTTTGTTATTTATCTTTAAAGAAAAAAATAAAACATAAAAAATTCTGGACATAATTTTGGTCACCTGTGCTATCTAGGGGAATTCTTATCACTAAGTTGTTCTCTGCATCTAGTAATAGACATGGAAGGAACGTTGTGAATGGTGCTTGGATGTAATATCAGTTTTTGTGTTGCTTTCTTTCCTAATATAATTGAATGCATTAATGCAGGTTTGATTCTCTTTCAGTATTACCCACATCCTTTGGAATTCAAGATGCATCCAAGATTCTGTCACTTTGTCCATCTGTTCAGTCGGCCCTCAAGGTTACAATAATTTGTTTTGTTCCAAACTGTTCATGCATTAATCTATTGATTTATTATTCACTAGTTTTATGTTAATTTTTCAGGCTAATAAAGCACTCATCTTGGGTGAATCCTACATATTTAGCAATGGTTTTGTCAAGGTAAAGATATATGAAAAAGCTAATTTACATTTGGTTTTTTATTGCAATCTGTTGTATTTTGCCCAACCATCCCATGTTAATAGCATTCATTGGTCTGAGTTACAGCAACTCTGCGGAAAGTGATTGAACTCTATCTCACCTGTTTACTTTTAAAGAAATATTAAAGAAGAACAAATTCTAGTCTTGATATGATCTAAATTCTGATTTCTTGAACTCTCTTTATATATATTATTACCTTTCATTTTGTAAAACTTCCTTTTCTTAATTTTTCCTGGAAGCCAGGAACTTGAGAAGCACCTGACTCACACTCACCATCTACCCTGTCTTTTCTTTAATTGGATCCCTTTCTCTTATCTTTTGTGCTTATTTCTGTATGTTTGTGTGTGTTAATTTCCTCTAAAAGAATCCAATAGAATTTCTTTTGACCTTCATATGTGGTTTCCGCCAGCTTTTAGTCATGACAATTATGGGTTTGGATTCTAAGTACTTTGTGAACCAATCTACCCATTCTATATATTTTAACCTGTTATTGAGATTCTGATGGCTTCACTGTCATGTCACTCATATTAGGATGTTTATGATCGCGTGCAAAAAGAGTTGGAAGGTTTTAGTCTTTCAGGGTCCTCCGGTATCATGCCAAGTGATGATTATAGCGGGTCCAGTGAGTCAAATGAAACTAGTAGTGAGAGTAGTCATAAAAATATGGAGAAAGGATCAAAGAAGAAAAAGGGAAAATCTTCTGGGAATGCAAAATCAGGTGCAACTGAAAGTGGTGTGGATGACCAGGAATACATTCCAACAAAATCTAAGAAAAACCAGAAGAGAGGCAAGGATACATCTTCAGTACAGGTGTCAGGAGCTAAGAAAGATGGTGCTAAAGTGCAAGATGACAATCTTAATGTTCCTTCAGAAGAGTGGGTGGTCCAAAAGATTATGTTGCTGAATCCCGATTTTGAAGAACAAGGTCTGTTGATCTTCTATTTTATTTGTTTGGCCAACTGGGTATTGCCTTTATATTGAATTCTCAGTGATATAATGTTCTTATTTGGCAGGTATAGATGATCCCCAGACAATTCTTAGGCCTTTAGCAAACTATATGAGACCTATGCTAATCAATTGTTTGAAGGATAGAAGAAAGGCACTGTTTACTGAAAATGCAGAGAGAATGAAGCGCCTGCTTGATAATCTGCAAAAGAAACTAGATGAGGTTAGTTATGGTGGGAATTTTGTTTGCACTCAGCAATTTGGCTGTCTGGTTATTTGTATTGTGCAGTACTTATTGTATTTTCTTTTTCTATTGGCAGTCTTTCTTAAATATGCAGCTGTATGAAAAATCATTGGATCTGTTTGATGATGACCAATCAATTTCAGTAAGTTCCTCTTACATTTGATTGATATATTAAGTAGTTTCTGCGGTGATGAAATGGTTAAAGGAAGGCTTCATTATGGTTACAGGTTATATTGCATAGGCACTTGTTGAGAACAACAGCTGCTGCAATTGTGGATACCCTCTTTCATAACCTGGTAGAAATTATTCACTGTTGTGTTTTCTGTTCATTTTTGTCTTAAAGGGTTCAGAGATTTGATGATTTGAAGTAGAGAGCCTCATGCTAGGAATTCATTCTTGTAGGACATGCACAACAAACTGAAAAATGGTATTGAAGTTGATGAATCACAAAATGCAGATTCTGTTTCACTGAATTTTGGAGAAAGAACTGCTCTTGTAAGAATTATTTCACTTCATGATTGATCCTTGATATACATGAATATGATGGTAATTTCCAAAGGTCTTGGTGGTGACCAAATCATTTCTACTCACTTATGTTTGTTTTGTGTAGGCCAAGAGTTTTCCAGGACCACTTTCAAAGAAGGCTCTTGCCGTTGTTGAATCATTGGAAGGGAAGGTCAGCGTTTTTTTTTTAGAAACAAAATGTCTTTGTTATTGAGTTATATCTAAAATTTGAAACCTTTAGCTGAATTTGTTGTAGAAATTACAATTGTGTCTTTGACTTTTCTTTCTGTATATATCTTTTCTCTTTAAGTAATTTGATTTGTATTAGATGCCAAAGTTTTAATTAAAAGCTTACAATTTGATATTTAATTAAATAATAAAACCGTGGGATGAAGGTGGTGTGTACAACCACAGGTGTAATAGCAGTATACAATAATAACACCAAACTTAGGTATGTAAAATAGTTATGAAATTCTCAGAGAGAATGTATTCAGCAGATCTTTGTTAGGCAAGTGATTGTGGAGATTCTTTTATGGGAAAAGATAGATTGTCAATGTGGGTGGTAAGAAGTGGTTGAGAGGAAGTATGTTGTGGGATCAGGCAATGGTCAACAATTCCATTTAGGATGTCTTATGGCATAGGTATTGTAAAAGAATTATTGGAGTTTAGGATCATCTTCAAAAATTGGTGATAGACATGGTGTCAAGTTCTGGGATGATGTTTGATATGGAGTGGTGTTGCTGAGAATTATATTTTTGTTTCTTCATGTGTTCTATTAGTACTGCCAACATGACTGTTTACTGTTGCTGAAATATGAATGTATCTCTTGAGAACTTATACTGGAATCAAAATTTTTGTTGAGGTTTACATGTTGGTAATTGGGTTTAGTTGGGGTTTGTTTTCTCTGTTTCATTTAGTAAAAGGATAGGAGACAATGCACTTAACAAGGAGTCCTAAGTTTGATGTCAAGTTTTTATTTGACTTTGAGGGCTCCTAAACATAAAAGTTTCCCTTGGAAGGAGGTCTTTAGTATGCAACTGATCATTAAGAAATGTTAATCTAGGAGGTAAAATTTGTTTTTGCTTGCAATAGTTATAGTTCAGAGTATTTTTCTATTATGCTAATTATCCATTGCTAGCCTTTAACTCTGAATCTTCTATGTTACAGCAAGTGGAAACATTCATGACTGCATTCAGAAATCTAGCTGAGGAAAGGTAGTGTATGTGTTGTTTATAGGATATTTATGGCTTCCATGTGAACTTTGTTTCTTTGTTAAACTGGTACTTAGCTTTTATATTGTGGGTTTATTTTTTCCAGTGGATTGCTCTTGAAAAAGCTTGACAAGAAATTGGAGAGAACACTTCTACATTCGTATCGTAAGGTGGGTCTTCCTGTGTCTTGCTAAACATATAATTTTTTGCATGACCAAAAACTTTTACTTGTAANTTTACACAGCGTGATTAGTCTCTTCAAGTTTTTATATATTTGATGAAATTGGTTATGACATTAAATTTGCCAAGTTGGTGCACGATGAATCTCAACTATACAAATGGCATAGCCCATTTTATGACCACTCAGACTCTTTGTTATTTGTAGAATTTTTATGGCTTATAGGGCTATGGTACAGATCGAGATCAGTGGAAAATGCATTATCTTGTATTTGGCTTTGATAAGTTGATCGAAAATTAGATATGTTGGACTGTTCCTAAAACCTGTAAAGCTTCTCGCAGGCATTAACTCTCTTATCATTTCATTGCCAGGAATTGACATCTCAAGTTTCTGCTGAAGCTGACCCAATTTCACTTCTGGCCAAAGTTGTGTCCCTGCTTTATGTAC
>JANLJB010003061.1:0-13090 GCA_026212285.1 Bursera cuneata
GGACAGGACAGCATAATTAGGGTTTCAAACGACTTTTCATTGAATAAACTAACTGGTGTAGGTAGATGGGCTATAATTGAGGTATTAAAAGTAATTAAATTTCGTACAAGAAGTTGTCCCCCTCCAAACAAGCCTTATGTTGGGTATCATTGGGGCTTTTCCCCGACATATGGCCGCACCTCATTTAAGAATATTGAGACCGTGCATGCCCACTGTCGTGCTTATCGGTCTCATTATGTAAAGGCTAGGTCATGCAGACGAGTGTTTGGTTACACCTTTCAAGTTGTGCTTAATCACAACATTCCACGTTTCTGCCTTCTTCAATTTCGTCTATACTTTCCGTGACTTGCTGTTCTTAGCTGGCTTTTCAAACTCCATTCATCGTTCCATCGTTTTCTAACCATGCAAATTTATTGTCATGTTGATTTGTTATAATAATTTCATCTACCTAATAATATATATCATATTATGATATATCGGGTGCATCAATACATATTTTTCGTATAAAAGTAAAATCCGAAGTTTACGTACGATATATAATTTTAGTTTCCATATGAATAAAAGTCGTATATCCATGTTTTTAATTTTTATATAAAACGATGTACTGATACATCTTATGCATTGTAAATGCAAACTAATAATACTAGCTTTAAAAGCTTTTGCTTTGCCCACCAAATGGAAACATCATGGATGTCATGAGCAAATATAATATGTATAGTTAATTGAATGGAGCCCTGAAGGGCCAGAGTACTGAGTTGTTTGATGAATGGTTTGCAGAGTTTGGTTTGGGTGGCTAGGAGTGGATTGAGAGTAAGTTATATTCAAAAATGAAATATCAAGGGACAATTATCTACCCACATGTGAACAGTCCCCATCAGCCTTTAACGATATTATTATTGTCAAGATCTCCAATCGGTTTGCCCCACGATTCGCATTTCACATCCGCTTGAGAAACCTGCAAATTGGTATTATTAGAATTTAGAAAGCAAGAAGAGGCATTGAGAGGTAGGGTTAGGAAGTGAGTGTGTTCTCCTCATATATATTCGCGGTGGAAATAGACGACACTCGGCTCTTCTTCAACCTCTTTTTTAACCCATTTTCGTTTGTATAAAAGAGGTTTAACTACTCTAAAATTTAAACGTGAAATAACTCTTAATAAGTTGAAGAAATGAAAGCAAGCTTATACTTGAATCCGTGACTATGCAGAGCGGTCGCGCCGGTTCATCAAGAAACTATACACGGACAAACGTATTAATTTCATTGCCAATGCATCAGGGAACTTAATTTTTGTTTTATTCGTGTGCAGAGGCACGTGTGTGTACAAGAGAGACTCAGAAAGCCAGATGCATGCATATGCTTTCCAAGAAATGGCCAAATGAGTGTTCTGCAGTGGTATGTTTATATGTATTTATGCATGTGAATGTGATCAATCGTAAAAGTT
Source organism: Bursera cuneata (assembly GCA_026212285.1). Classification (NCBI taxonomy): domain Eukaryota; kingdom Viridiplantae; phylum Streptophyta; class Magnoliopsida; order Sapindales; family Burseraceae; genus Bursera; species Bursera cuneata. The sequence continues at coordinate 1,442 of JANLJB010003061.1, forward strand.
CTGTTGCTATTCTTCGGTTTCACTCACTTATCACACTAGAAGATAGGTATACAAACAAACATATAAAACGTTTTGTTTCTGCTGTATGTGTAAAAATATTATCAATTAATATTGCCAAAAGGTACAGTAATATCTAAATGCAAGAGGAGAAGGCAACAACCAATTCGATTCTCTTTTAAATGATGAGATATTTCGTTCCAATTTATAATTTATGAGATATTTATTATGTTCCAAAAGTTATATCATCTTTAGTGGGCAGGGCAGTAGTTGGCTCAAGAAAAAGGCTACGAAGACCTTAAATGAACGGGGGCTAAGTAGACTTTCAAAGGCTAATGAATCGTTTTAATTATTAAATTTATCGAATTACTATTCATTATTAGACCTTTAATTACAATTCAATGATCATTATTATTATTCAACAAAATTATACTTTTTTTTCTTCTTATTAATAAATAAGGTTGAGAACGTGGATAGAAAGATAAAGGTGTGTAGAAAGAAAGAAGTAATTGATTTTGGAAAATAATTTCACTCACTCCACGTCAGTGGGAATACAGTTTTTGTCTGGTTTAAGAGACTGCAACAAGGACAACGAGTGTGTCACTTTTTAGCTTAGCAAGACTACGAGGACGAAAACAACGTTTCTCTTCTCTTCTCTTTTGAGTTAATGTCAAAGTTAGGTTTCATGGGAATTAATGACTAATTGCTTTTCTTACATTAAACTCTAGTCTGTCTTTGTGGGCTATTTGATGCCATTCTCCCCTTCCTTGTCTTAGGGTTTACAGCTCTTCGATAATGACATTCAATTATGAGTACATGACTTTCATTTAATAACCCACTTCACATTGGAGAAATTAAGATCTATGTAAAGCTGTAAAGCTTATACTATATTGATTGTTTTTATATTTCATTCTTGAGATAAATGTCTTAGACATGTCCCAAACATCAATGCACCATTTCGGATTCTACACACATGCAAATATAAAGCTTTTTTGATATGATTATTTGAAGAATCAAGATGATTTGACATGACCCAGATGCATATCATGACATGAAATCCCATACGATTCTTCAGTAGATTTCATTCTTTTATCTTCTCTTTTCGCTGGACTTGATAATGGTTCATCTTGATTTGATACAACTGGCCAGGGATGTACCCAGGTATCACAAATGTGTGCAACAATTAATTAATGGGATAAAAACAAGTGGGAAAATTTGAAAGATTAATCAAACTAATGCAAGTCTCTCTGCCACGGGTCACAGGCGGCGACTGTGTTCCAATTAACAAAAACAGAAGAGCAATTATAATAAATTTTCGTGTTCCCAACAGAAGCCCACAAAAACAGACTGGAACTTGGATCTGTTTTAAAGGAAATCTCGTCCTCCGTACTTGCGTTCAATTAAAATAGGCCTCTATTTTATGCTTTTTAGGCATGCAAGGGCAAAGGGCAACGCCCACCTAGCTATATATACCTCATCTGTGAAATTGCAGGTCTACCACTACTAGAACTCGTATTTACATGTCAGCTTTGAGAATTGTGCATCAATGGTTTTGGGTTTTTAAATTCAGTTTCTCTTCTATTCTATGTTTGGTTGAGTTGACAAGAGAACTGTTGATGAGGGCACTATTCTTTGTTTTTGGTCTTCCTTCTTTTGTTTCGTTTTTCACTACTAGTAAATTGAATTGCAACTGTTAATTTGCCACATTGATAAGCACCGTTCCATCACCTTTTAATCTCACGATTCCATCACAAAGTTAAACTTGAAAAATGCCAAAATTTCTCTAACTTTTCTAAAATACAGTGGAAATATTAATGGATCATGTATCCACCTGATTTAGAATCATGTAAAAATTAAAATATCCAATTGTACTAAGCCTCAATTATTTTGATATGGTATTGGACGAATGTCAAATTGGATTGTTAGACCAAATGAACAAGTTGACCACGTCAAAGAGATGAATTAAGGAAAGAAAATAAGACGTATAGATAGAATGGACCCAGAAATCAGAGTGACAGACGCGTGCTTAGGGTCTGAGCTATCAGACAATAGAAGGTCCCGATTCCAAAAGAGATCAAGGTCAAAAAGAGAAGCAAACTCTACCATTGAGGAGGCTTGGATCCCAATCCCATCCGGGTGGGACTCCTCCCTCTGTCTCTCTCTCTCTCTCTCCCTCCGTTAACACACTTTGACCTCTCCGGGGAAAACCCTTCACGACCCCCAACAAGGCATTTCATTTTATGACCACATTTCAAATTACTCAATTACCCTTCCCTAGGAACTGTTGTAAAGATTCCTCAAATTTGTTCGGAAGACGGGGGGACCAGATTTTACGTTAATGGATGTAAGTCATTCTTTAAATATATAAAATGACAGTACTACCATACTGTTCAAAAGAAGTAAAAATATTAATTAATCACGAGAACAACAAAGATTAGGAAGAACAGTAAAAAGAGAGAGTAAACAAAGTGGGGAAGAACAAGAAACATCAGCGCATCTTTCTCGTGCTTTCTCTGCTTTTCATGTCTTTAACTCTACCTGCCCAATGCCTTCTTTTTCACTGCAAAAGCAAAGTGATGACCCCATTTCTACACTACAGAGATTGATCATTTATATACAACAGATTAAAAAAAAAAAGTGAAAGAGATAGATCCTATTTAAGAATGGTCCAAGGAGATGAGATTCAAACATTTTTTTAAAAATATCTCACAAAAAAAATTTCATGAAATTCCATAAACTATCCATCTTTTTTCTATAATCTGTACACTTTTTTATTCCAAGTCTCCTCCCATTTTTGAATCTTTTACTCTGGGAATCATTTCTCTCCGTTCCCTATACCTATCTTTCAAATCTTCACAATTCACATTCCTTCCTTGGTACCCCACAAAAATTTCACCTAAGAAATAAATTTTAAATTAAAATTAAAAAAAAAAAAAGGAAATCAAGATTCGAATTTCTCCCCCCCTCCTCGAATGTACAAGGCACTTGCCCCTTCAATCGTTATGGCTGATACTCAAAATTCAGCCATGAACATCCCAAACCCGTGCCACACTTGCAGTGGCTTAAATCTGAGGCTCCACAAAATGTTAGTTCACCCCCAAACCAGGAACTCCATAATTCCCAGCAATTTTCTCTACATGGGGTTGGGTCAAGATTGCATTCGCCAATTTTCATTTCTCTAGTGCAACCTGCAGTGATCCTCTACCTGTCCTCTATGAAGATTCTCCCAATAAAATCCTGGAACCTCTTTGAGTAGAGTTTGGGATCAACAGCTGAGATTGATGCAGGGTCAACTTGCAAGGATTTATATGCATGTTCTAACTTCTTGCTGATGTCGTAGTCCTGTAATATATCAATGATCCCAAAGTATAGGACCACTTCATAGATCTCCCCACTGCGAGAAGGGGTCAAATGACTAACTCCACCCTGGGTGTATTGATCAAAGTCACTTCTCCTAGCCATCCGCTCTGCTCTTGCAGGCATATTTGCCCCTAACCTGATTAACGGTTTCCTGATAGAGGACACATTTCAATTGCAATTCAGTACTTGCAATTTATTCACATAATTACCCTACATTCATATTCTTTTATCAAAAGTTAAAAACTTACAGAATAGAATTGATAAATTCCAAATACAAATTACAAGAATTTCATGCTTCCACACAGTTTTTAAGCTTTCATATTCTAATACAAATCATGTTTACTGTATATTCTTCAACAAGAGAGGATAGAAGGAAAAAAGGAATTAGCCAATCTACGTTTAAATCACTACCATCAAAAGATTTTCTAACAGAGGTAGCTTTGATTCTTATCTAAAATCATAAAGGGCCACATGATGTATAGGGCCCAGAAATTAGTTATCTTCTGAACTACCCAACAAAATCATCTAGACAACCAAACCCACTATCAATTCTTCCACAAGATATTATCAATTCGATGTCATAACTTATTGTCCACCTTTCATGACATCAAAATAAATTAACTACTGAATTTTCATCCAATTGTTAGTGAAAAAAAAAAAAGAACAAGATGTAAAGGCATACAAGGGAAAGGATTCTGTGAAATTCAGGTTCATGGGGCGTTACTCATAAATTAGGTTGCTTGAATTAATGAATAAATTTCACATCAGAGAAGACAGAAAAAGACTTACTGGCCAGATAAAATGCGATCCATGTCTTGTAGTTCTGCTTCAAGGAATCGACAGCCACGCATGAACTTTTCATTTTGATAAGAATCTCTATTGCCTGCATAGGAAAATACACATTTGGTTCAATAATCCCATTGCTGCAAATATTAAACTTATTAACAAATTGCTTCAACGAGTGGCATGTTCATTTACCAGTGCGCAAAACAAATGGTGACAACCCCATTTTGTCACCAGTAGTGTTGTCACGGAAGTGCATACCGACCAGCAGACTGTAGTCCATGATCCCCGCAGTCTCCAAGAATTTACAATCTAGGTCAATTTGTCTGTTCATTTTAGTCAATTGTATTAGAATAAACATAAGAAGAATAAACAAAGAAATTCAAGTGATGCAAATATTGAAAAGCAATTAAATCTAAAACTTACCTCATAAGCTCCTGGAACCAATTTCGTTGAAGGCGAAACACAAAATTGAGATCCAAGTCCTTCAGTGTGGTGGTTTCATCGATCTCTGCTTCAGGCTTATCTGTTGTGCGCCCATGTGAGGATCCTTTTAGGTCAAATCTTCTATGGATTCGGTACTCCGAGCAAAACAAATTGCCCATAACTATGAAGCGAGTCTATTTTGCAAACAAGAGGGCATATTATAGTATATAGACTAGGTTTTATGAAAAACCAACCATACTAAACCATTGAAATTTGTCTCAACACATACCTTCTGACCACCAATTGGCTTAACACAATGCACACCGTAGAATTTTGTTACGAGGGAATTCTCATACTGACAGACATGTCGGTAATAACTTTGAAGCATCCTAATAAGCACCTGACCATCGGCAACAAAACCTCAGGCACAATTGAATTGCCAATCTTCAAAGTGGTATGCAAGAAAAAAATATCTAAAACGAATGGCTAAATATGTCTGAGGTAGTATAATTTTGTCAAAGATAGAAATTTAACAAAGACTAAGTCAGACAGAGAGGCAACTAACCTTGACTTCTGATTTCTTTACTGTCTTAATCATAAATCTATCATCCTGAGTAACATAAAAGAAGCTTCCGCTCTTCCCAGGGGAAGAAAGCTCTCTTAGAGCATCATCTCCGCAAATAGCTAGCATGTAATTTGCAGGATCCACTTGGAATAGCTCCCTCAGATGCCTGTAAATAGTTGCACCAAAATTCCAGTCACCAAAACAGTAAAAGATACGGAACATTCCACCCCAATCGCATTCATATTAACCTCATTTAAATTAAACTATGAACATAATATACAACAGCATTGAAACAAAACTATCCAAAAAAGAAAAAAAAAGAGTCTAGCAGATAACGAAAGCCATACCTGAACACCATTGGACAATAGTCCTTCCACCGGAACTCGACAGACTGATGTGGCGGCGTTATCTTCGAGCCCTCCGGAGGAAACCTCGTCCAGAACTTCTCCTTTGGATCAAAATCACTCTGCTTCAGGTCTCGCAATATCGAAACATGCTTCCCAACAGAATATCTAGCACATAACAAAAATCCATTTATGAGGGGAAATCAAAAACAACCTATCAGAAGCAAAAATTTCCGAAAGCAAAACGGAAAAATACCTAATACCCAGTTGCAAATTGAGCATCAAATCATAATTTTTGTGGCCTTTAGAAATGGTTTGTCCAGGCTTCTTCACTTCCCCACTGAAACAACAAGGTCCCTTCCTGAACTGTCTAATTGCATCTCCATCAAATCCTCCTAACCCTAATCCTTCCCTATAAATTTTCGAAGCCTCCACATTATCAATGATATCACATGTAATATCACCAGCTTCGCCGTCCGATTCCCATATACATATCCTGGGAAAATTCATATTCTTCTCCGTCAAGCTTCCTCTAGCTCCGTCAACAGACGATCTTTTCCTCGACATCACCATGAGATTCTGCTCCTTCCCGTTATTACCGTGGTAAAAAGTGCCGTTTAACTGCTGTAACTTAACGTCTTTGCTGTTAGTATTCCAAGTTCCAATGTAGCAACTGCCGTCAGGCCAAGTGAAGGCTCCGTTACCTTTCGGGACACCGTTTTCCCACTGTCCGTCATATTTGTTTCCGTTAGACCAGATCAAGGTTCCTCTCCCGGATATCACACCATTTTTCCATTCCCCGATATATTCATTTCCGTTCTTCCAAACGTAGCGGCCCTGACCATCTTGGAGATTCTTCTTCCACCATCCTTGGTAGAAATCGCCGTTAGCGTACCGTTTCTCTCCGTACCCGTGCTTGCGGTCGGAGCTCCATGCCCCACGGTAAGTGTCTCCGTCGGATCCAGTGAAGACTCCGTACCCTTCCATCCGACCTGACTTGAATTCGCCTTCAAAAGTAGCTCCCGACGGCCACGAGAACTTTCCTTTCCCCGACGCCTTACCTCTCCGCCACTCGCCTTCGTACATGCAGCCGTCAGTCCACAAATACTTCCCCGATCCGTGCGGCGCGTTTCCTGAGAAACTCCCTATATACAGATCCCCGTTCGGTAAAGCCTTCTCGATTACAGCTCCAGCTCCACTCGTCGAGCCAAACTCGCCGCCGATGACAACGGCGTGGGTTATCGTAGTAGGCGTGACTCTCCTCGTGGTCGCCTGGGATCGACTTCGGCCGACTACCGGAATCGACGGCACAGCTGGTTTGAGGTCAGTACACTTAATAGTGTTGTCATCTTCTGATTTTTTCTTCTTCATGTTGCAAACAGTGTCGTTTGGCTGCTCAAGCAATATCACCTCATACATTTTTCCGGTCTCATAAACACGCATAAATTACACTCGCTTATCTCTGAAATGAAGCCTCTTACGTCCCTCTATCTAATGCGTTTCCGTCTCTTCGCCGCCAGCGACAGTGAGCATTTTCCGACGAAGGGTTTTTTTGAGCTCGTATTTGTTATCTTTCTCTCTCTAGAATTTTCTTTTCTCTCTCCTTCTTTCTCTTTAGTGCTTTGTGTTTGGGGAAAATAGGTGGGAATCCTACAAACACAAGCACAGCAGGAAGGTAGAGAGAGAAACAAAACAAAGCCAGCGATGAAAATTAAAAAATAAAAAAGAAATAAACTTGGAAATTACCAAAAAAAAAAAATCAAATTGAATAAAGATGGAGAGAGAGTCTGTAATGAGCCGGCTTTTGCCTAGGGAACGTTGCTACAATGTAAGGGAAGGTAATATGCCCTTCCTTCTCACCAGCTCACCTTTGTTATTTCCAAATTTTTTATGACAACTCTGCCCTCTGCCCTCTGCCCTCGGCTAGTGTAGACTCAACGGTATATGAGTGGTATATCTCCCTCTCTCTCTCTCTCTCTCTCGTTTCRGTTACATCGTGATGGGACGGAGTGGTCTAAGAACGTAAAGTTAACTGATTATTTTGCCCTTATCCTTTTATTCTAATTACAAAAATGCCCTTCCCTCAAAGGATTAGAGCCTGCCAGTTTAGTTCTGGTGATCACTCCAATGTTCGACGATTCCAAATGTTGGTTTAGTTTTAAATTACATTTGGTACACGTAAAGTTTAAAAATGAAAATAATATAGGTCAATTCAATACATGCATACCACATAACTGGAACATCATAGATGACGCTTATGTTTAAACAATATTATATATAGTTGAACATACGAGATTTATATAATTAACGGTCTCACCCTACCTACAGTTGAAATAATATTAAATCTGTAAATGCTAACCTCGATTGTGTAGAAAATCGTCAAACTATAAAACATATATATCTTGAACCTGCAGAGGAGAGGATGGATGAATGATGTTTACCTTTTAAATTGATCTAATTTTAAATCTAGTTGTTCGGTCGAAGCCGGTAATCAAGGCTAAACATGGTGAGGTTATGTTTGATAACAACCTCTAGACACCGTTGATTCGCTACTTTAATATTGGAATTCTAGTTTGATTGGTATTATGGATATTCACATTCTATAATTAGAGTTCGGTGGGTTGATCAGTGAGATGCCAAATCAGATCTTGATGATGAAATACATGCAAAATCGGGTAAAATGCCATTTCCATCGTGGGTCAACTGGGTAATATTGTATAATATATATTTTGCAAGTCTTTTTCCAACTGTGTTAAGAATAAAAATTAAATCGAATGAGATTAGGAAAGCAGATTTAATCTTCTTTTTATCTGCGCTTTGGAAATGGAGATGGTAATGGTTGTGGTGATGGTGCTCAATGAATCAACAGGGCAAGGCATGGCCATGGACCACCCATTATTTATTTATTCATTTATTTTATTTAAGTGGTGTTTTGTAAAGGGGAAGAACGCGGAGAACAACAGCCTATGAAAGGCTGAAATTTAAGATAACATCATTTTCATCATCACTCATTACAGTTGAATTGCAATGTTTTTATTGATTATGTTATCAAATTACCTGCCTAACTTCCCTTTTCCACTATCCTCACACTTTGGAACAAGGGTATTCATGTACATAAATTTCCCCTAATTTCTTTTTGGTTTTCTTTTAATCACTTAAACGACAATTGCAATTTATAATGATATTACTTATAATTAAGCTTTGAATCTTATCATCATAATCTATCTTTCCCTTCTCCAAAATTGCTCAATCCATGATTTAGGAGCTAATATCTGTCATGATTTTGCATCATGTTATCATTAGCTTTTGATACTACAATCGATGTGGAATCCAAAAACAATAGTCGATAGTGTATTTATAATTAAAAATATCTCGAACTAAGATCAAATTATAACACTTTTAAAGTAGCCAGTGATCTTAACATTTCACCTTGATTATTATGATGCAAAGGCAACATTTTTACGCAAAGTTAACAACCCTTTTTAAATATATTTATATATGAAACACTTAAGGTGAAAGTGAGTCATAAATCTTTCATATCAATTTCATTTACCTATGGCGACCCCTCTTATGGTCTGCTCCTCGATGGCCTTTTGAGGCAATGAATGGAGGTAGATGCTACTTCAACTACCTTTTATTTAAGTACACCAACGAGAATAAACTAGAAATTAATGGTAACATACCATGGATGAGCCGACCCAAATGTGCATTTTGAAGTTTTATAAATGGTCCTTCCTTCTAGGCAATCTCTTGCGTATATATATATATATATATATATGTTGTTTGTTTGTCTCCATTGTGAGAATAGATATGATTTGTTATTGTTTACCTATCTTATAGGACATCAGAGATAATGTAGCCATATGAGGTCTAGCTTTGACTCGTTCCGAGATTTAAAAGTTTATGACTATTACGTGCTCAACAATAACAAGCCCTTGGATTAATCTTAATCCAAGGGTTTTGATAATTTCTTTTTTTTTTCTTCTAAGTCTTGGATTGTGGGAAAGTGTTTTCAAATAAATATTTATTTTTTGAACACATGAAAAACATTTTTAAAAGATAATTAATACACGGTTCTATTAACATTACATATTATTACAAAAAGTTACGTGTGTCTTCATTCGAACAAAAAATTTTGTGTTTCCGCGTTATTGAAATAGTTTTCGGCTCTTCCATTCATTTCATTAAGTATTCTACGTGATTTAATCACAGTTATTGAAATATTTGAAGGATCTTTTATTCGAATATGTACTGGTTTTTTTGAATTTTATTGTAATCATTTCGTCTAGAAATATATGTATCCATATTTTTCCACCACGGCCTACATTACATTTCGTGTCATTGGCTCATGAATCAATATTCTTAAATATGTCTTGAAATGAAATTGAAATTTGATCTACAAGTGTGAATCTCGAATATAGGCATAAGATACTTAGTTTTGGAAAAATTTGTCCTAAAATTTTAACCTATTATTGCTTGTCATTGACTACCGATGTATGAACATGACCTCAGTTTCTTTACCGTTTGTCAATACCTTGGATCCTCACCAATCGTGTAAAATTTGGAACATTAAAACAATAAATACCCTCTTCGGATTTTTGGTCAAAAATTTCACTAAACTATAACAATGGCAATGTCACTAACTCGATATCAAAAGTCATAAAAGGAAAATGACATATAATGGACTTTTATAGCATTGGGCTGTCCAATGTTTTTCTGTTTCATACTCAGTGTGAAATCATAAGAATGGACTTATGAACTCCTCACAACACCATGGAAAACTTTTTTTTTTTTTTCTTTTTTTTTTGCTGTGACGGCTTGATGATAATTGATGACATATTTTTATCAATATCTTCACTATATAAAATAATTGGAGTTTAGTTGGGGGGATTGACGCATGATATAATCATATCAAACGCCACATTATTGTAAGTTTAATTATAAAACATTTAGGAGAAGATTTTTATGTGGTAGTCGTGTCCTTTGATTAATTGATCCATCAATAATTTCAATTTATAAAATCGTTTAAATTATTCGAGTTATAATTTTAAACAAAATCGTTTGCATATAAAATTATATACAGCTATGTCGAAGCATAAACTTTGATATTTAATTTTTATTTAAATTGTATTGATTTTATTAAGTTTTTTTTTTTTGTTGAGTTTGTTTGAATTGTTTCCGTAAGTTGTTGTTAATGCATAAAATAAGAGGGTCAAGCCAAACAGTCACTTTTACAGTTAGACCGGGGCGGCCTGATCTGGCACGGGAGTGGATCCCATTTTCCCTGGTGCTTTAGCTGTCCTGTGGGGCCGTCTTGAGACGTCGTTTTCGAAACAGTATGTGGTGGTGCGATGTGCCCTGCCACCTCGCCTGTTCAACGGACTCATCGACGCCATCCACGTGTGATTTCACCGAACTATCGCCCCCTGTGTCTGCCACGTCACGATGCTGTAATGTATCAATATTCGGTAACATCATTGCCGTTTTTCAAACCCAACCGCCGATTAAGCACGCGTTTTGGTCCCTCGCAATTAAACGTCGACGTATCAGCTTTTCCGAATTAATTTCCGGAATCGTCAATTGTGTTGAAAGTTGATCCATAGTTGCACGTTTAAAGAATAATCGCCATGGCTTGATTTTAGCTAATCCTGCCCATAACCAATCATTTAAAGTGGAAAATAAAATCTTTAATTAAATAATCAATTTCTATTTCCTATTCTAATAAAATACCAATCCTATCATTGAATGTTAGTATGAAATGCTGAAAATTCTAATAATTTAAACTAAATTATTTTGTTGACATGCAAAATAAAAACAACAAACAAGTTGATTTCAATAATTATTATTTTTTCTCAATATTCCTTGATAACATAGTTGATTATACAAATCATAATTCTTAAATTTTTGTCATTTTGTTGATGCATAAATCATGGATACGGGAAATAGTTTACGATGAAAAAACAATATATTTGGATTTAAATTCTCCTAATTTAAAGTCTCAATTGTCAATTCTAATTAAATCGTTATAATAATAATAATAATAATAAATAAGTCTTTATATAGGTTTTAGTTTACCAACGGTCTCCTCTTAATTATGTGTCAATGAAATTATGTAAATTTTCACTTGCTAGCTTACTTTATAAATTACATATCAGAAGAAACAAATGAAGTTAT
>JANLJB010003066.1:1269-12190 GCA_026212285.1 Bursera cuneata
TAGAAATCAATATCAGTGATCAAAACAGTTTATAACTTATTAAAAAATCCATTCAAACAATTTACAGCCAAGAATAAGAAAGAAAGAACCCAAAAAACAAAAAATGTTCACAGTCAAATTGTAAAAGATACTAAAGCATCTTCTAATTAAAGATTGCAAGAGGTTTGATGAATATGAAAATCATAAACTGATGCACCACAATACATTACAGCAAAATAAAACAGGTTCATGATGTCTTGCTTTCTGTACATGTTTTATTTTTAGGACTTTTTTTTTTTTTTTTTTTTTAACTACTATGCNTGATGAATATGAAAATCATAAACTGATGCACCACAATTCATTACAGCAAAATAAAAAAGGTTCATGATGTCTTGCTTTCTCTACATGTTTTATTTTTAGGACATTTTTATTACTACTAATGCCAGTTTGTTAGATATTGTGTGACATTGAAAAAATTATTATCGTTGAGTCAAACTAAAAGACATTGCTTTAAAACACCAAGTAATAATAGACAGCGAAATCAAAATCTTCCTCACCTGTTACGCCAATCCATTTAGAAGTGTAATTCATCCTTCCTCATCTTCAGATTGAGATNACGTTAGAGGAAGTCATCTCTGCTTCTGCCGGATGTAGAGCAGCATCTACAATAAAATGATAAAATGGAAATTTAATAATGCTAGTACGCACTTACAATTTGTAACTGGAGAGAAATCAATCTTCTAAAGGTTTCCATGTAACTTGCAATCCCTTTAAAGTTTTCCACATTCAAATTAGAGTATCCAGCATATTTTCACCCCATGATTAAAATTCAAATTTAGTTGTCACCGGATATTCAACCAGAAACAGCTTTCAAAATGCCTTTGAAAAGTACATCAAGTGNCAAAGGTTTCGCTCCTTTTCACTACAAGTCCACTCTCAGAGAAACTGACCACATAAACTTTAAAAAGATATGTTTATGTACATTACAAAATCCTTCTGTAACTAATCAGCACAACCAGATTCACTCTTTGAAGAAATAAACAAATTAAATCAAGCTGATTTCGGCAACAAGCAATCTTTTCGGGAAAGGAGATCGGTTCAAGGTTTCTACAACAAGCAACTCTTTTATTTTATTTTTGTAACTTATCTTAAAAAATAAACAAATAAGTAAAATCTCAAGAGTACAAATGTTACACAAAGAATCTGTATTAAACCCAAACAAAAAATCAAACTTGTAATTGTTACACAAAGAAGCAAGCATTGCATTCAGCTTATTGAGAGCAAAATTACGTGAAATTAGGAAACAAACTACTTACGCCGTATCTCAATGACAAAAAGTATAATTAGTCAAGGCCGCCTAACACTAACATATGAAAAGACTTCTAGGCAAAATTATTTTCCTAGTAGTTAACGTGACCGACTTGATCCATAGGGAAAATATTTCTTACCATCTTATTTCCATTACTTTACCAACTTTTACACCCTCCTCAACACTTCTGAAGGCTAAAATACCATCAACCACAGAAGAATTAGCACTAGTGATCTAATTCCGGTTAACCTAATTGGATTAAAATATCTATAGCAACAGAATATTCATGAAATTTGGCCCCAATTGACCCATACTCTAGTTCTGCTGAAAGAGAAAAATAGCAGAGCATCATAAAACACCAAACCCATACTAATTATACTCAAACAACTAGCATAAAAGACATTAGACCCATCACAAAAATTCATCAAAAATGTGAAAAAATCACCTTTGACGAAATAATCGGAAGACGGCCATCCCCGAATGGAGTTGGTAGACATGGCCTCTTCGGGGGTCAACGGGTTGGCTAGCTTCTCAACCAGCTGGGCAACGCCGTAGAATTGGGATTTGGGCGGTGGGACCCAGTAGGAAGATCCGGGTCGGAAGGGGAGCCAATCGGGGGCGGAACGGCGTACGACGATGCGGTGTATGGCCTCCTCGAGCTTGGAGAGGAGAGGGTCGGCGGAGGAGTCGGAGGAGAGGTCGACAGAGAGATCGGGTTGGTTTGATTGAGTCCGGAGAGACAAGAGGCGAGAAGAAGGGCCGCCGAGAGAAGCGGGGTTGTGGTGGTGGGTGATGGCGGTTCTGGCTTTGGAGAGAGAAATGGAGAGAGAGCGAGCCATCGATAACTTTCTGGTCTGTTACTTCTTTGTGTGTGGATAGAGAAGGGACGAGAATAAGAGAAAGGGCTCGATTTTGTGCTTTTAAAGGGAAAAAAATTAATAATTAATTAATTAATTTCATTATTTTATTATTATATTCTTTTAAAAAATAATTAATTAAAAAAAAAAGTTAATGAGCTGTATTTTAGGGCACGAACAGAAGTCTAACAGGATAATCTTAGTTGTGGACCTTGAGTGGTAGAAGAGGTGTGAACTTTAACAAAGTGTGAAACTGATGAAAGATACTAGATACTTATAAATCACAACATTGAATTTTCAAATCTTAGAAACGAAGATATATTTATAAATTAATATTAATTTTAGATAGATAAGATACCATACCATAAATTAGAATTTAATTATCATTCACAAAACTTAGCCACTCATTTCGAGTATTTATACGTATTTCACGTTTACAAACGACAAATCAATGGAACCATAATCTAACAGAATAGTTCTAGATATTCTTCTAACGAAAACACTAACATTATAGTTCCAGATATCCTTTTAACGATTTGAAGGTAGTTTTGAGTCTAAACGTATAAAACTATCAAGATTCAAAGTCTCAATTGACGATTTTGAATCACAAGTTCCAAGTCTAAATAGACTTAAACCCAAAACCAAATCTAGAACTATTAAATACTCGTTTAGTTTAATAATAATAAACTTTTTGTTATTTTATCGAAAACTATGAGGTTTTGAATAAGTAAAATTAACCTAACCTAAACATATTCTTACTTTTGGACATTATATTCATTCGTTATGTAGTGTGGATTTACCATTGACTTTTGTGATATACTATTCGAGTTGTATTAAAAATGATACCTTGGGCTGAGCTGCCTTTTTTAATGCAGCTCACAAAATGAGAGAAAGAGAGACAGGAGCTGGGAAAGAATCAGGGTGCACCCACCGTATTTTGGTCCGGCGGGTGAGATCGGAGAGAAAAATTAAAGAAAATATGGTGGTGATTATACAAGCAACTCAAAACAGCCCTTCAACCACACTCTTAACACAAAGATTCTACCAAACCTTAAGGTGGTGCTCCGTTAGGTTAATACTGGTAGGAAAGGAAAATGGATTGTTTAGGAATATCCATTTTCCTTTGTTTGGTTCGAATAAAAATGGAAGGAAAATGAATATCCAACTATCCATTTTTCCCAGACTTTAGTAACCAAGGTTTCAATTTTCCTCCCACTTTGATATACTAAATTACTAAAATAATCTTTTATTATTTTAATTGTTTTAAAATAATTTATAATATAATATTATTTTTTAATAATTTATAAAGTATTATTAATTTAAAAAACCATTTTATTAAAATATTAATTATAAATAATTAAACATTAAATAAAAGGGGTAAATAAAATAATTGTAGGTTACTGTTTCCGGAGACGGCGCCAGTCACCAGCGGCCTCCACGCATCCAGCGTCACTGTGGACACCGAATTGACCGCAGTTGGCGATGTATCAAAGCGTCCACATTTCCTCGGTTTTTGAAGCAGCTCTGTCCAAAATGACAACTGGCAGTTGGAGTGACTTCTTTTTTTATTTTTTTTTGAAAAATAATTATTTTAAATATTAATATTAATGATTTGTTTTCATAAATATTATTAATTTAATAATAATAATAATAATATATTTAATATTATTAATAATTTAATATTTATTATTTTATCTAAAAAATAAAGACTTATTTAAAATATTTATATCAGTTTTTTACATAAAATAATCATATTATTAATTTAAAAGAAAAATATATTTACTCTATAAATTAGGTTAAAAATAATTTAAATTAATTTTCCATTCAATACCAAATATTAAAAGTATTTTAATATTGAGGTTATTTTTGCCTGGTTGATTTATAAACTATTAACCAAACAGAAGAATCTTTTCCTTTCTCCTATTTTTTCCTTTCACCAAACTTTTTCCTCCTCACTTTCCTTTCCTCCAACTGAAGATGCCCTAAGGGTGTATTCAGTTTTAAGAAAGGAAAGAGGGGAAGAAAAGAAAAGTGGGATGAAATAAGAAATTAATTAGACAAAAATGTCCCCACATTAAATTATTTTATAAATTAATAATAAAATGATAATTTATTAATTAAATTAATTTTAAATATTTCTTTCTTTTTCTTTCAAAAAAAAATCATTTTAATTTTTTATTTGTTAGTAAATAAAAAATTTCTATGAATGATATATTATCTATTAAGTTAACACGTAAGTATGTTTTAAATGAATATTAATATTTTAAATATTTTTTCTCTAAATAAATATATAAATATATATATTAGATTATAATAATACTAAATTAATCTAGTAAAAAATTAGTAATATTGTGAACTATATAAATATTTATTGAGAAAAATGAATAAATGTTTATATCTAATAATTATTTTTTTAGAAACTTAAAAAATATAAAAAAAAATCCAGTTACCGGTCGCTGTTGATCACTCCAGTGACCACCGTTTTGCGCGTTTTAACTCACCGTCGGTATCAGAAAGCTAGCCTGGCAGCAAGTTATCAATCAAGCGGATTTAATCCACGTGCGATCGTTCGATTGGCCGCAAATGGCAGGAAATCATTCGAGAGCCGCCCTGAGATCTGCCATCTAAGGTGCAATGATGCATCCAAAGTCGATGAAACAATTATGGTTAGACAGATCGCCAATCGTCGATCTCGTTAGTGCTGCCGGTGACAGTGAACGTGCAGATCTGCCGACGACGAAAATTTTCATGTTTAATCAATCCATACATACATTCATCTTCCAGAATGCGTAACCAAAATTCTATTCCAGAGATCAGCGGACCTCGATGCTTTTTTCTTTGCTACTTGATTGTAAACAAAGAAAGTGCTCTCACCCCAAAGGGCAAAATTATTGTCTCTCTTGACCATAGACGGGTTCTCCGGTCACTTGATGAGATGCCTGTCAATGCTCCACTTTAGAGCCTTCCTAGATTCCATGTCTCACTACGATGCAAAGTATAAATGAATGTAACAAGTAGGAAACTTAGACATGTAGCATCACAGTTATGTGCATGTCTTCTATCTAGGCTGTCGTGCTTGTGAAAATTTAAGCAATCAATTGGACTAGGTTCAATTTCACAAGGTTTTTAAATATAATAGAAAATTAATAATTTGTAAGTAATTACCACTTCCTTTCTTGACTCAACCATCAGGATTGAACCTGTTGTATGGACGGTAGGGGTGGATACGGGTTGGGTCGGGTTTGGCTCAACCAACTCAACCCGACAACCCAATGAGTTGGCAACAATGGACCTGATGGTTGGTTCGAGTAAAAATGAATCTGACATGCTTGAGTTCGGTTGGTTTGGGTCGAGTTATTGGATTTTCGTAATAAAACCCAACAAAAAATCTGAACTCGACAGGTTGGGTTTTATGAATTTAATATCGGGTTAGCTCATTATCCAATCCAACCAAAACCTGATAGGTTAGATCAGGTAATTGTGTCCACCTCTAATGGGCGATATCTTATTTGGAGCACTTTTCCTTGTTGTTTGGACCTTTTTCTACACATATTAATCAACAAATTATAAACCAAATCCAAATAATCAACATAAAAGAATATAAAAATAATATTTTACAACTTATTACCTTTCACACCTCATAGCCAATTTACAACCATTTGCCTCCCCAAAATTTGCAATACATGATTTGAAATGGAGCATGAGCTTAGCATTTTAAAAATACTCTTCTTGAGCTCAAGCTCCTCCATTTCTTGTATCAGAAAATTGTGATTCTTTGAAACAAGAAAGTCATATTTATAGTTTTGGAAATTAAAAAAAATAAAAATAAAAATGTTATCCACAGGCCTATAAACTAAAGTGGAAAATAACTCCAACTTTTTTTTACTGCTCCGAGTGTTATGATCTTGAAAGTTAAGCCAAATAGTTGAAGATGAGTTATATATTTGTCGTAGTACAAAGGGAAATGCTAACGAAAATCTCTTCCCCACTCTCTTTCTCACTTTCTAATTTTTATGTTGACAAGCGTTCACAAAACTTTTATTCAAATATAATAAAATAGCAAGTGAATTTTTAATTCAACCAACAATGATTAAAGTTAAGGATACGCGTCAACTTCATAAGCTATGCAACAGTTAAAGACTATAAAGTAAGAAAGAGAGGGAGGAAAAGAGTGCTGCTAGCAATTCCTCTATTTATTGAGACTTTTTTTTTCAGATTTTTTAATTCTCAATAAATAAATATCTATTTAACAAATATCTAATTTATTTAATAAATGTTACTTTGTTTTTTTAATTATTAATGTACATGTTGTGTCTAATTAGTAAAAAAATAGATATTAAGTTTTTAAAAAAGATAATTTTAATGAAGAAATGATTTTGATAAAAAAAATATATTAAAAACTTTACCAAAAAAATCTAATAGGATTAAACCTTATTAAAAATAAAAGTACAATACACGTATGAATCCAAAATACTCTCCCTAAAAAGTGTCCTCCTTAATCATGTGATTACGTATCAATTTGGTAAGATGGATATGTATCAACATCTTATGCTTGATCATTGCGTGGAAGAATAAGATGAAAGCTAAAGCATTATCTTACACTTATACAAATCTCTTAAGTGACACATGTTATATTAGATGGCTATTTTTGGTTGGCTGAATTGTACTATATAAACAAGAATTGGCTTCATGAAATGGGATGTACGACTGCTTCCTTTATAATTTTTCTCTCTTCCCTCCATTGCAACACTTTGTTTTCTTTTATTTGTTTTATAGTTAAATTCACAACTAATTTAATATATGTTTTATATTATATTATTTATTTAAAAAAATAAATATTTGTTTCAAACTTTTACATTAATTTAATAGAAAGATTATATTATCTTTAATTTTATATGAAATAAAGCAATTAATAAAAGATAATTAATAGTAGAAATATTTTTGTCCAGTTAATTTAAAAACAATTCCTTTTTATTCATAATTCCGTTGCACAATCAAACAATGAAAATTTTTCCTTTCAACTTTTTTTTTCTCTTACTTTTTCTTTGCACGCTAGTATTCCTTTCCATCTTTTATTCTTTTCCACAAATCAAACACCCCCAAAAGGATGCCAGCAAAAGGAATGTAAAATGAGAAAAAGAGGTGATAAGTGTAAGAAATTACGTGGAAACATATTCAATATCAAGATTGATAATAAGTAAAAATAAATCACATCACACAAAGAGATACAATATTTAACATGGATCGACATCAATTGTCTACATCTACGGATAAAAAGATAAATCTATTAGAATATAAATATATAAAGAGTACAAGAGATCACACACCAAACCTGGTATTCTACCCAATACCCAATATTGGAGAGCCCTGAAACTATTCATTGTTTTACCTGCTCAATCCCGGAGAGCCCTGAAACTATTTTCCCTTTCATCCGCTCCATCTTGGTGTCGTTTACATTTGTTTCTTCACTCTTCCCACATCCCTACAAAGATATTAACCTTTGTGTCTAGTCTTCTCTTATACTAGAATTAATTCTCAACCCCTATATTTATAGGTCTATATAGGGATCTTCTAATTCTAATAGGAGTAGAACTCCTATATATTAAACAACTCTATTTTTCTAGTTCTTCTACTTTTTTTACGTCTTGTAGAATTCAAGTTGAATTAAGAAACGAGCCACAATCCCAACAATCTCCATCTTGACGATTATTTCATCTAAAAATCAAGTCATATGAACAGTGTCGTATGAATAGTATTTATATGAACAGTACCTCCGGTGAACAGTATCACATGAACAGTATGCATTGTAAACAGCACTACCGTGCAATCGTGAAAAAAGTCTGCCAAAATTATTATGTGAGAATCACTTTACTACAACTTGTAATTGTTGTAACCCATATTTTTTATGTATACACAATCTTAAAAATTCATTTTCTCCCAATTCGTAACCTGGAGCTCTGATACCATTTGTAAAAAATTATGCGAAAACATATTCAACATCTAAATTGGTAATAAGTGAAAAATAAATCACATCACATCAAGAGACACAATATTTAACGTGAATCGACGTCAATTGCCTACATTCATGGATGAAGAGAAAAATCCACTAGAACATAAATATACAAAAAGTACAAGAGATCACACATTAAACCTAGTTTTCTACCCAATATTGGAAAGCCCTGAAACTATTCCTCGTTTCACCTGCTCCATTATGGTGTCGTTTACATCTTTTTCTTCACTCTTCCCACATCCCTATAAGGATGTTAACCCTTTATGTCTAGTCATCTCTCATATCTTTCTTATACTAGAATTGATTCTCAACCCCTATATTTATAGGTCTATGTAAGGATCTTTTAATTCTATAGGAGTAAAACTACTTTTATTAAATAACTTTATTTTCCTATTTCTTCTACTTTTTTTATGTCTTGTATAATTCAACTTGAATTATAAAACGAGCCAAAATCCCAACAATAAGAATGAGAGAGGGAGCAATTATATTGCTTGTGTTACTACTTTTCAATGTGCATGCTTCGGTTCATACAAATATGCCTCCTTTATATGTGCCTATTTGTAGAAAAGCAGAGAAATCTTCTCTTTATGGCTTTCATACCTGCTGTCAGCCCTCCCCCATGAAACTACGCTTGCAAAGTCAAAAGGTCAAGATTCTGTCTTTGTAACTCATCAAAGCATTGAAAGAAAACCTTTCACTCTCTTCGTTACTGAGGTCTGGGATAAATGAAAGAAGTCGTTCATCAGTTGTCTCGATCGAATTGAAGCAGGAAGATCTCGAATTCTTTCATGTGTCGGATTCTACTTATTTTAATATTGCACTTTCTATTGAAACTCTTTCTTTGTGAGGACATTCGTTACTTTCCAGCATAAAGAGCTGTGGATTTCCTCAGCTTGGGATCCTGCTCCAAAGCACATGACTCTTAACTCTAGACAGGTTGTCCAATCACTTGATGATTTTTTTGTCAATCGGTTTACTTTATACCCTTCCCAGATTCCATGTCTTATAAATTGGAATGTAATAAAGTAGACAACATTAAACGTGCAGCATCACTCTTACATGCATCTCTCTGTCTAGGCTATCCTGCTTGTGAAAAGTTTTGAAGCAATCAATTGACAAGCTTCAATTTCAGAAAAAGTATTGTAAATAAAGTTCAAAATAAATCGTTTACAGGAAATGCTTACCACTTCCTTTGTATCCTTACCCATCAGGATTTAACTTGTTGCACGGATAAGATCTGATTTGGACAACTTCCCCCGTTCCTTGGACCTTTTTCTGCTGTTATTAGTCAACAAATTACAAACCATGTCCAAATACTCAACCATGAAAGTATATATTAGTATATTTTACAACTTGTTATACACCTCATCCAGCTATTTATCAATCAATTGCCTCCACAAAATTGGCATTATCTGATTTGAAGCATGAGCTAGCATTTTAAAAATACTCTTCTTGAGCTTTAATTTGGCATCCAATCAGCATATCAAATTTTAAGATTTCGATCAAATGCAGCAGCCTTAAGTTCCTCCACTTAATGTATCAGAAAATTGTGATTCCTTGAATCGGGCAAATCATATTTCTAGTTCTATTTTTGGAGATACAAAAGATAAAATGTTATCCACAAGCCTATAGTACTACCGTGGGAAAAAAAAACTCGCAACTTTTTGTACTGCTTCAGGGTTTATGATCCTTAAAGTTAACCAACCAGTTGAAAATGTGTATATATTTGTCATACTTGAAAATTAACATACCAAAACAGACCAAGAAATATCAACCTCAAAGATGGGACCAAAAGCTTCTTACTACTAAGCCAAACCCTTGCGGTTTTTTGCTTTTTTTTTTTCTTTTTCAAAGGATTGTGTGGTATATTTCTAAACAGACCCAGAAAAAAAAATTAACACATGATAAGAACATGCTTTATGGATAAATGAAAGGTACGAAACTATAGAGAAAGTCCAGAACATTAACCCATTAAAGTAAAAGAATGATATGAACCTTCGGAAAACCAAACCTCAAAAACTAGATATTGAGATGGGAGAATCCCAAACCTTTATGAAATAAATGTTGGATGTTACAGTCAAAGAACTGAAGTCCAACACTATATCACAAAAAACTCTTCAAAATTTTAACAAAATTTTGAACATATTCCCAACCCTGTAGGCGGCACATCTTTCTTCCTTCCATTCTCATCTTCCATAAAATAAGACTTATAAGACCCATCCTCCTCTTCCAACTGTTCAAATGCTTTTCGAAGTTTCAGGGCACTTTTTATCATCAAGTATGTTGAGTTCCACCTAGTAGGCACATCTAATCGAACAAGCCCCTTGTAATCAAGTTTCTCATGCTCTACACATGATTTAAATTTTTTGCAATGTTGTGGGAGGGGATTTCTCATATCTCACAGCATTGCAGATGCTAGCAAATAGGATTATAAATTTCACTCAATCCATCATACACAATAGAATTGATGATATGGGCCCAACAATGAATAAGTAGGAACTCACCATCTAAAACTAATCCATCAACTTTCCAATTATTCAAATTCTTCTTAATATTGTCAATGACTTCATCATTTGCACTCGCATTATCAACAATAACTTTATTAACTCCATCTGTACTCCAATAAAGCAAAGAGGACACAATAAGCTTCCAAATTGTATCCCCTTTATGATTTGAAATTGGACAAAAGTTTAGTATTCTCCTATTCAACTTCCGATCATCATCAATAAATTGGGTGTGATCACAATGTAATTTACATTTCGAATT
>JANLJB010003067.1:4824-18247 GCA_026212285.1 Bursera cuneata
TAGCTCCTCGAAAGTTAGCTAAGTGTCAATTTCTAATTCAATATTTCCTTTTCTAGCTTAAGATAAACGTAACCTAACAGTTATCTTTTTTATATTCAAAAGAGCTTATTATTACACTAAAACAACTTTGGCTGGAGCAACATGACTTAGCTCATAACGAGAAGAGGATCTTAAAAAGGCGCTAGTTAACAAAGAGTTGTCTCTATAGCCAAATTTTCAAACATTTACACAGAAATGGTTTTTGCTATTGAAATTCTTTGACTGGTTTTTGGTTGACATACCTCTGCCATTTCAATAGCAGACACACCAAGAGCCCATACATCCACCTGAAAGAAGATTTAAAAATGCACCAAGTTAGTATGACCAATGACTCAATCATAGCAAAAGCACTTATAAATAAATAAATAAAGCTTTTCAAAATTTCAAAAACCAAGTACAAACTAACACACCTGTGCAAATTTTAATAATATAATTATACTCTTAATGGAAAAGATTGAAAGGTGGGCTGAAATACAATAAAGAGAGACTGAAAAGAAAACCAAATCCACATAGACCCATAGACCAATAGACATGGTACCTTTCCATCATAGCGACTTTCCTGAATAACTTCTGGAGCCATCCAATGAGGAGTACCAATGAACTAAAAAAATGTAAAGCATATTGTAAGTGATATTTGAAGGACAGGTCATGAACAAATAGCAGCAATTACCACCAACATTTAACCAAAGATTTAAAAAAAATACTAGTTAAAAACCATTAAATTCAGGTACAAATAAGCATATTGTAAGGTGAAGAGTGACCCATTTTTTTGCCTTCCATAACTACTCAATCTGCTATTTTTCCAGAACTGTACCATGCCTTAAGATATTCAACCAACAATTACAAGGACTTCACGATATTCAGCACCACTAATTTCACACCTGAATACTCTTATTTCATCCTTTAAAATGTAATATAAACCAGTCATCCTCTTTTTCTTTTTCTTTTTTTTTTTTTTTTTTTTGTTNGTCATCCTCTTTTTCTTTTTCTTTTTTTTTTTTTTTTTTTTGTAGAAGTATGATTCAAAGAGTTCCTGACATAGTATCATCATCTTGGTAACATTTTTACTTCTATAATTCATAGGGGAAAGATTCCACAAATCCCCAAAAATAAGTAATATTTTGATCAAGAAGCTTGCCCAGAAAAAAATTTATAATCTAGAGATAGAACAACATCTAGAAATCTAAATTACTCTACTAGCTAGTTCTGCTCCATAAAATTGCAACAGAATATGCAAGTTAATTAAATACCGTGTTGCGCTTTGACATAGTCCTTGTAAGCTGAGCTGCAACCCCAAAATCACCTGCTCATAAATTCAGCAAAATAGCGCCAAGGTTTCTGAATCAGTGTACAGTATTAGCAATTCCAGATGGTACATAATAAATTTGCAGTGGGAGACCATAAATTAAATCAAAGGGGCTGGAGGGAGGGAAGATGGCTGATACTAAGTTTTCATGCATACACAAAAAATTATCAAGGTCAACAGCAGGAAATGAAAAGTAAAACATACCACATGCACTTCCTCTTTGTCTATTAATTACTATTAATAATTTAACAATGATTGGTTCATATGTACTTACCCAACTTGACCTCTCCTTGATCGGTTAACAAGATATTACCACCTTTGATATCTCTATGGACTTTAAAAATTGAATGCAAATACGCCAGGCCCTACATTAAATAAGGGAAGGTAAGGGAACATAACATTTTATTCTTGTAAACATCATATTTTTCTTCCATATGCTACAAGAAAATTTTCAACGGAGTGGTAATTCTAAATTGCTTGATATTGGAAATCTTCATCTTCAAAATAATCATAGTTTAGATACCTTTAGAGCTTCCCTACAAATATATGCTATCTGATACTCCTCCAAAGGTTCCTCGGTAACGTTCATCAAGTCAGCAACACTTCCACCCCCACAGTACTCCATTACTATCTGCCAGAACATTGAAAGTATTTATTCCAAATTCCAAACATCCAAGAATCGAAATGTACATCAGTTTTAAGCTTTGAAAGAAATAAAATCTAGGAAACTTGAATGATTCAACAATCTGAGAAAATAAAAGCAATTAAGCAAGCAAATGCTGCTTGTGCACCCACCCAAAGATACTCCTCGCCTTGGTAACTGCCAAGGTAGCGCACAACATTTGGATGACTACACTGCTGCAACATCTCAATTTCACCACGAATTTCTTCATATCCCTCCTCCTGAATACAAACAACGCCATTACTTATTTCGAGTAATTACCCCGACTTAACAATCATAGAAATTAATTTCATGCAAACCAAGAAAGCATACCCCTTCACTTAATGATATAACTTTGATGGCAACAAGCTCTGAAGTTTTGATATCTCTTGCCTTGTAAACAGCCCCATAAGACCCCTTCCCTGCCTCCTCAGTAAGGAAAAATTAAACTCAAAATCAGACAACCATAAAAACTGCTGCAAAATCAGCCAAGAACAAGCAAACAAAATTCTAAGAAACTTAAAACTGACTCTATGAACTCAAGAAGGACAATTATATGCCATGGAAAACCTTAATAAGTTTTCAGTATCACTCAATTTGCTACATAAGGGCCAATGAACACTTCAGAAAGGTGATTAATTTGGAATGACAGAATGAAAATGAATTAACTTAAAACAGAACCGCTGGCGCCAAGTTCGCCAATATAAAAGAGGAAAAAGGAAATTTCTGTTAAATCAGCTCGACAACATAACAAACTAAGTCACGATTAAATTAAGTTTACACAAAATGCAAAATAAAATCACAGTGATTCTCAACCAGTAGACTAGAAACAGCACAAACTAAATACCAATTTTCAATTCTAGTAACTAAGCCATAAGCTATTAAGCAGCAAGAATCGAAATCCAATGTGAACATGAAACGCACCGAGTTCATTGAGCAATTCATACTTGACGGAAGGATCTTCTCTGGTAACACTATCCGGAATGGAACTCGACGACACTTTACTCCGTTGCTTTCCTTCCTCTCCCTGCCAGGACAAGCTACTCCGCATGCTCGCTACCGCCCTCCCCATTGTTGAATCTTCGTATCCTCCGCTCCTTCGCCTAACGGTGTCCGACTCTCTCTCGCTTGATCTAACCACAAACGTTCCGTACTCATCGTCAGCTTCCGCTTTTTTTAAATCTGGAAACGGTTTATTTATTATTACTGACGAGGACGAAGTGCGACTGTTTCTATTTTTGGTTTTGGTTTTAGTTTTGATGATCATGGTGCCCAAATCCTCCTCGTCATAGTCATCGAGCAGGGCGGCGCCACCGAAGTCCTTGGGAAGGCGTTTGAGGAGAGGAGGAAGAGATTCGTCGTCTTCTATAACGGTGTCGTTTAGAGGATAGTCTGTTGCAGCGTAAAGGTCAGATTTGGATTCTGACTCGTACTTATCTTCTTCGTCATCCTCGTCGTGGATTACCACAGTGGAGTAGATTTCCGATTTCGTCGGGCCTTTGTGGGGCCGGCGAGATGAGAAGGAGTGATCCATTGTTATTTTCAACCCACAGCCAACGGGAATGAGAAGAACGGAGCTTTGTCACTACAACTCTGCAAGTGGAAAATTATGCCTCCATCATCCCTCAGCTCGCTATGGTAGCGGTTCGCCGGCTCAAGCCCAGGTACTCAAAAAAAAAAAAAAAAAAAAAAAAAAANGGTACTAAAAAAAAAAAAAAAAAAAAAAAAAACGTTATTCTTGTTGGGCTCGGCCACTGTCTTTTTCTTTAAGTTGCTAAATGTACACTGGGTCATTTTTAAGCACACCCACTACACCGGCGTGACTTTTCTTGAAGCTGGAATAGTGAAAATTACATTTCCAGTCAACAAAAAATGGTTAATATAACCTTATATCAATATTTTGGCTTTCGTATTGGATGTCTAGATAATTACAAAAAAACTAGCACAACTCTCAAGCGATTTATTGCAATTTACATGTTTTTGTTATACTCCAAGTCAACCACATGAGGTTTCGTAATTAATTCATATATTAGGCTTATAGATATTTCGTAAAATTTCATATATTAGGCTTATAGATATTTTGTAAAATTTAAGAGGATTTTCAAAAATAACAAAGAAATTAAAAAATTTAATTATATAACCAAAATGTTAAGCTTGTAGGCTTATAAATATTAGTTTGTTAGCCATTTAGTCTGTAATGGGCCAGCGGTCTACTTCCTTCGGCTAACCCGTTGGCCCATAACTGACTTAATGAATCAATAAGTTTGTATTTATGAACTTACAGGCTTAACAGGTTGACTAGATGATTAAATTTTTTAATTTCTTTATTATAATTAATTCAACACCTTATGTTTGATTATTCTACATAATTCCTGTAAAAATTTCTTACCCTTTGAAGGGTCCAAGCCCCACCTAAGTCCCTTATTAGTAGGTGCACCTACCCTTTAAGAAAATTTGTGGACTTTTGTTAGTCATTATTTTTTTATTCAAATTCCAAAAACGACTCAAGTAGTGTAAATCCAGAGAGTAACACTATATTTACAAACTATCTATACAAACTAACACGAAATTATTGTATGACCATCATATTACTTGTAGTAATTAATATAATTTACCATTAACATTTATTTGTCTAATCAAATTATGTTTGCATAGATAATTTGTAAATGTAATATTATCAAAATGAAATGACAAATGGAAGATTGAGATAGTATGAATAGGTGAGTACAACTGATGAAGCATCTAAAACCACTTGTTACTTAAATATCCAATATCCTAATTCTTATATCTTTTTTTATATATATATATAAAAAGATAATTATTTCAGCTAATTATCATAACGATAATTGTATTTATTTACAAAATTGTAGTAATTCTTGATTATAAATATTATCTTCTCATCATTATATATTTTTTGTTTAAAACTTAATTATCTTAATCAATTATACTTTTTATTTAAAACATAATTATATTATACAATTATACTTATGTAATTATATTACAATTATCATTTAACTATTAGAATTATCCGGTGAATAAAACATTAATAAACATTTTTCTTATCTCTTCTTATATAAAATATAATTTTTTTTAACTATTATCATATACAAAATTATAATTATTGTTTGAATAATACTGTTCTTCTCAAAATTTATTCTAAATTTTTAGTCCGATTTCATTAATGATTGCCAAGTGAACGGTGTAATAATATAATGAATAATGTGATATTCTTAAGTGAATGTCAAATCATTTAGAATGTCTGATTTTGGTACACAATTTGAAATGTAAGGTATTACTCTTTACGGTAAATAATACATAGAAATAATGTGTGTGCTTAGAAATGGGGTGTTAGAGAATATTTTAAGGAGTATATATAAGGGATATTCATTTTAGACCCTAAAAAAATTAAAAAGTAAACACACCTCCTATCTGAATCTAAAACTAATATTAACCCCCCAATACTGTAGCTCCGTTAGTTATATTTAACGGTGCTACAGTATAAACTCTAAAAAATTATATAACACCCCCAGTTATACTCAAAAATTATAAATTTATCCCTTAATTGTAAAGTAACATAAAAACACTTATTTTTTAAAAACTTTTGAAACTAATTAACATTTTAAGAGTATTATTGATATTTTATTTATTGAAATAATATAAAATATTTAAAAATAAATAAAATTATAAGAATTTACGAAAAAATAACAAAAATATATTTCATTTTCTGAAAAATATTTATAAATTTTAATAATTTATTAAATGATATTTATAAATTTAAATAATTTTAATAAATCAAGCAAGTAAATTAGTTTCAAAGGATTATTAAAAATAGAGGTTTATGTTACTTTATAATCAAAGAGGTGAATTTGTAATTTTTCTTGTAATGTTATCGATAATGCTCTTATAATGTTAATTAGTTTTAAAAGATTTTAAAATATAAGTGTTTTTATGTTACTTTACAATTAAGGAGTGAATTTATAATTTTTTAGTATATCAGAGGGTGTTATATAATTTTTTTGGAGTTTATATTGTAACACAGTTAAATATAACTAACGGAGCTATAGTATTGGGGGGTCATTGTTAGTTTTAAATTCAGTTGAGCTGTGGGCAATCACTTTTCAATTTTTTAGGGTCTAAAAGTTAATACCACGTATATATAATCCCACCCTATTTCTAATTACTTATTTATGTTAATTCTAATCAGAATTATTATTTCTCAAAAAATTTATTACAAAGAGTAAAGATTCATTATAACGACACCTCTTTCTGAAGCTCTATAAAATCTAAACATTTCTCCATTATTTATTTATCATGATTTTCATAAGTTTTATTTATTTATATTCTTCCATAAATTTAAACGACTCTATATAACAGCGTCCGATATTCTTCCGGAAGTTCCCTTTGACAACGTAAAGCTATTACATCGACGGTTGTTCCTGAACTGAACTTGTTAATGTAATATAAAACTTATTCATTAATATGGGGGTATTTCCTCTCAACCCCCAAAAAATTTGAAACGGAAGTCAAGCATCTCATTAAATATAAAACTAATATTAATCTCCTAAAACTTAACTTCTTAATTATACTTAACGGTACTACATTAAAAATTTATAATAAATATCATAACACCCCTTTGATATATCCAAAAATAACAAACTCACCCCTTGATTATAAAATAACATAAAGACTCTATTTTTTATAATCTCTTAAAACTAATTAACATTATGGGGGTATTATCGATATTTTATTTACTAAAATAATATAAATATTTAAAAATTAATAAAAATAATAAAGATATATTTTATACACTAAATAATTTTTGTAAATTTAAAAAATTTACTAAATAATTACAAAGTAATTTTACTTATTAAAATTATTTAGTTTTTAGGAAATTATTTATTAAAATTTACTTGCTTAATTTACTAAATAATATTTATAAATTTAAATAGGGTCAGGCTATTGGGACTTAATTTTTTTGACTTAATTTTACACACTCCTTGATAACCATTCAATTTTCTAATCTAACGGTAGAAAAAGTTACTGAGGTGGCATAAAAAAAAACCCATTTTTAACTTCTTTTTTCTATCTATGGATTACAGTAAATCAATGGCTATCAAGAGGTGTGTAAAATTAAGTAAAAAAAATTAAGTCCCAATAGCCTGACCCATTTAAATAATTTACTAAATAGTTTTAATAAAATAAGTAAATAAATACATCATTTTATAACAGTTGGTGTCAACACTTGATACAAAAGTTAGTTATCAAATCGGTGGTTAATTTTTATTAAATAAATAAAATAATTACAAATAAGTGTNTTCTAATTTATACTATAAAATATAAGTAAATAAATAATTTTTTTAATCTCAAGGTGTTTTCAAATTAAATTAGATTTAATTTTTTAAATTTATAATTGATTAACAAATTGATGAATTTACCATTATTCCACTTATCAGATGTGAACGAATTAACAGATCAAATTATTTGATTATCGATTTTCTTATTATATGACCAAGGGTTGCTAGTCAATCATAGGGAGCAGACCAACAAAAACACGTTGAATANGTCAAAATCTTATTTAAAATATAATTAGTAAATCAAATATATTTTTATTATTTAAATTTACTAAAATTATTTAATTTTTAGTAAATAATTTACTTGTTTAATTTATTAAAATTATTTAGTAAATTATTTAAAATTATAAATATTATTTAGTAATTATAATATATTTTATTTATTAAATAATTTTAGTAAATTAAACAAATAAACTTTAGTAAATAGTTTACTAAAAACTAAATAATTTTAGTAAGTGAATTATTTAGTAAATTTTTTAAATTTATAAAAATTATCTAGTATATGAAATATATCTTTATTTTTTTGGTAATTTTTTTAATTTTTAAAGATTTTATATTATTTTGTNATTTTAGTTAATAAAATATCGATAATACCCTCACAATGTTAATTAGTTTTAAAAGATTACCGAAAATAGAGATTTTTATATTATTTTATGATTAATAGGGGTTATTATGTATTTATCCTAAATTTTTACTATAGAATCATTAAATATGACTAATGAAGGTTATGATTTCGGAGGATCTGTGTTAGTTTTAATTAAGTGAGATGTTTGACTTTCTTTTTTAATATTTGTAGGCGCCCATTAATATGTAATCTTTCTGTGTAGATGTAAAGATGCAGACCCTCCACAATCAAATCCACCCCAATAAATGGTCTGTATTTTCTTTCCGCAAGCCTGTTTATTGAATTTTTATTTAAAAAATTATTAAATATTTACTGTAAGATTTGAAAATCATCATAAACTTCTTTTGAGAAACTTTCTTTAAAGGTGTTTGATAAACTTACCATACAAGGGAAGTCCATTTACAACGATACTCTTCTTACTTTTTGCCTACATTCCCTTCCCCTGCCGCCAGATTAAATAATTATAAATGATTATCATAATGGTCAAAGAATACTAGATATGTCCCCAAAAATTTTTCTATACATTATAATATTGTGATTTGCCGAACCATGAACAGAGCTTTATGATATGGAAAGCGGCAGAATCAAGTGATTGTAAATGTTGGCTTTTACACACACTACTTCATTCACCTAAGTGGGTCAAGTTTTTTGATGAGCATGAGCTCCTCCATGCAGCAAAGAGCAGGTAGCTAGATGATGCGCCTTGATGTTTTCCTTTTACGGATCAGTCTATGGAAATAATATTCTCTTGTCCTTTTAAGTCCTCGAAGAATGTAATGCAATTACTTTCGGCACAAGAGTTATTTAAAGAGGCAGCGGTCCATGCCTAGCTAAACGGCCGTCCACGCCAAAGGCCAAAGTTTGCAGATAGTGCTGGACCTCTCCTTGGCCGGTTGTCATCATCAACTTGCATATATGAATATGGTATTATACACTTGTAGAAGTAATAAAGCAATCCCAGAAAAAAGAGCTCTTCAAAAGCAACATTAATTGCATTAACTGGTATACATAAGTAGATGCTTGATAGTTTCTCACAAAGAGTGGCAGCCAGGGAAAGAAGCTGCATGGGAGGGCGGGGAATATGTAATAGAGATTGAGAATCGGAAAAATATTAGTGAAGAAAGCAACCTGCACTACTGCTTTCGCATATGAATGAAGGGCTGGTTTTGGATATCCAAATCCCCATTGCATCTCCTTTACAAGGGAAAAAAGGTAGAAAGCTTTTACAACCAGAACAATCTTCGGCAAGATATATATTCTTTATAAAGAATATGAATCCTTCAAAAGACTTCGAGACCATATCAGTTTTAGGCTTTGGGTTCTTATTCTTCAATCATTTGAAAAAGCATGTACAGGAGTGAGAGAGAGCATTCCAAAATTTTAAAGCTCTAAATAATAACATCCGATACTACGATATATTTTAAAGTAACAACCACTAGTAGGGAATCCATTTTTATCTTTGATGGGTTTGTGATTTGAGGTAAACTAAAGAAGGAATTAATACTAGCTAGTAAATTTCCCAATGTAGTAACCACTGCTAGCTAGCTTGCATTATTGATTATTCTTAAATCACAATTTCCCACTGTAACCTAACTTGACTCTTTTAAAAGAGAAGCTTGTTATATGTTTTTATTCTAGAAATTACAGTTGTCTGATTTATGAGATCCAAAAGTAAAACAAAGGGCAAGAATAAAGGTATATAAGGGGAGACACGAATGTGATGATAAATTAAAGGAGGTTCCATTACGCTGATTTTATTTTACTTTTGGTGACCAGAAGAAGATTAGGGTTGTTAACTATGTAGCACGTTCCCGAAAAGGCAGTATATAACGTATCTGCAAAAGTAAATCACAAAAAGAGAAAACAAACAAACATTTAAAACATTTTCGTACTGATTGATTACTCACATAGATGCCGCCACATGAATGAGAAGGAAAGCCACTGAACATAAAATAGTAGTAGCTTCAAGTTCAAACACGAAAAGCTAATCTAAGAGGCAAGAAATTTTTATGGAATTGATAACAGTATTTTATATAATATTACAACTATATCGACAATTTTATAACCCTTCAATTAGTTAACAAATTAATGCTCTTTTAGCCCCCTCAAGTTAGTTACTTGTCTTTGGATGAGTCTAGCTCTCGCTCAAGTATGAGTAGTAATGGTAACAATGCTTTCTTTCAACATCACAATGCAAATAACCCAACTCAACTTATGTGAGTAACCGTCTATACGCGTTTATCAGATCATGATTCATGCCTTCGAAAAAGCGTTTGAAAACGATTTATCGCTCCTTGCATGGCTTGTAGAATAAGCTATCCATCCGCCCATAATGAGGAGAGCAACTATCATACTTTATAACTGGGATTATCCATCTTTGATTCTTGTTCACCCACCAAATCGACACTCCCAAGTCCCACCCCAGGCGGCGGTGTGATGGTGATCGTTATTTCGTTGGTTACAGAAACTTGAAACTAACTAATTTACCACAATTATTATATTGAATATAGCAAATGATGAAGAATTATTTAGTATCAAGACAAGTAAATATATTTACACATAAAACTTTCATTCTAAATATTAATTATCAAATCCAAACCTGTGTACAATGGGCATTAGAGGTTCACATATAGATAGATCCTTACACTTAAAATTAAAGCTAGCTAGCTACTCCTAATAATGCCATTAATGTTGCTACAACGCCAGGATATTCTCCTGAACATTAAGTTAAACCTATCTAGCTAATTATCCTAGCACAAGACAGGAGCAAAAGCCTGCCAGAAAACTTAATAACCAAACAGAGCCTAAACCTATCTTCTTGCATGCTCGCGAAGCCAGCACCACAAGCGTTAATTCCTAGTAAAATAGATCAGGCCAACCTAGGAATGGCCCTGGAAACCAAAGGCTTTTTCATTTCCATGGAGAGTTTCAGACACTCAGTCAAATCCACGCCAACTTTATCAGATGGAACCCATTTGAAACTTTGCAGGAACTGAGCCAACCAGAGATGGACAGTGGCCAAACCCAAAGCTTTTCCTGGACAGACCCTCCTGCCAGAACCAAAAGGAGCCAACCTCAGATCAGAGCCCATGATGCTAACGTCCTCGTCGATAAACCTCTCAGGCTTGAACTTCTCTGGCTCTGCCCACACCTTCTCATCGTGAGTGATCGCCCACATGTTGACCATAGCCGTTGTTCCTGCTGGGACAAAGTTGTCACCCACATGAACATCATGGACAGCAAGACGTGCCCATGACAGTAGAGGACCTGGAGGGTGCACCCTGAGAGTCTCCTTCACAATGGCTTGAAGGTATGGCAAATTTGGAATATCAGAATCAAACAGAGGCCTTGATTTTCCAACAACAGCATCAATTTCAGCCTGAGCTTTTGACTGAATTTCAGGGTGCAAAACCATTCTTGCGAGAATCCACTCTAGCAGGATAGCCACGGTATCAGTTCCTCTAAATATCATTTCCTGCAAAATTTCAAAAGTAACAGACCAGAACAAGTTAAATATGTAAAGTGACAAGAGAAATAATACATGATGAAAGTTCAAGAAAGCGGGAAAAAAAAACATACCCAAAGAACAGCAATCATATCAGAATCACTTAGCTTGTCGTCTTTCTCCAAATCAAGCAAGACATCCACAAAGTCACCGACCCCATTTTTGTCATCCAAGGCGCCAGCAATACTCTTCAACCTATGTTCTTCTATGATCTTCCCAACAAATATATTCACTTTCGAGACCAAGCTCCTACTCCTCTTCCTCACGCCTTGCAAGTCCAGCCATCCAAGAAGAGGGAGATGGTCACTCCAGTTAAATATCCCAAGCAGCTTGTAACCTTCGCTCACCAACTCCTCAAGCACAAACCCATCATCACAATGCTCAAAATCATACCTTTTACCAAACACAGTCAACATTACATTGTTCAGTGACCCAAAATGAAGCAACTTCTTGACCTTTACTTCACCGTTCCTTGCCATCAACGCTTTCACTTCAACCACCATTTTGAGAGCTATTTCACGTCGGAAACTTTCAAAGCCAGCTATTCTCCTCGGACTAAACAGATGGGTGGCGGAGATTCTCCTCAGATTCCTCCAGTAATCACCATAAGGAGCAAAGCCCATTGCCCTGTGAAACAACAGCTCATAAGCTGACTCCTTCACTGGCCTATCAGCAAAAGCAGAGCTATTAAGTATCTCTTTTGCAGTCTCTGGTTCACTTGAAATAACAAAGCGGGTGAAGCCCACCGAAAAAGCCATCAGTGGCACAGCCTTTAAGGTTGCAGCGAGCTTTGCAAGGACTCGGTGAGGCGTAGACCCCGTGAAGACAGTGAGTAATCCGATGAGTGGATACCCGGATGGACCAGGAATAGATATCGGGGTCTTGGCCCTTGAACGAGCCCAAGCTAGACCACCAGGAGCCAGCCAGACCGAGAAAACAACCATAAAGAGCAAAACACAGAAAAAGGACTCAAAGTTAAGTAGTGAAGAGTGGAAAAACAACAGAGAGTCTTCCGGTAACGCCTTCATGCTTCCCTGTCAAAGGCAATATCACACGAAAAAGCTAGCAGTTTTAAAGCTTTGAAAAAGAGAAAAATACGGTTTTTTCGACAGAGAGGGAATAGGAGACGATTAGAAGCTGGGATATCGCGAGAAACAAAGAGAGTGAAGGGAGTAGTTAAATAGAAGGTGGTGGTGGTGGGTTTGGGCGGTTTAAGAAAACAAAGCCTTTAAACTCAACCAAGGTAAAAATTTAACCTAACCTTGGGTTAAAGTAGAATAGAATTCTAGTACAATATTTTTTTTTTTTGATTGCGAGGGTGAAAACAACAAGACAAGCTTTTATGAATGGGGGAGAATCGTACGCAGCCCTTTAGGTTTAGCCTAGGTTACTGGTTCTGATTCGGTCACAGCCCAGAGGCCTTGGGAAAACGCAAAGTTGATGAAACGCAGACCCCATAATCCATATAATCAATGCTCAGTAAAGATGATCATGATTGCTAAAGTAATCTTTATCCTTACCGTTTAATCTAATTTATGTAATAGCAAACGAAGATTGATAGAAAATAGTTCACATGGACACTGTTGGGATTTGATTCTCAGATTTTTTTATTATTTAAGATCTCAACATTGCGTGCAAAAGCTTTCCAACCAAGGTTTCCTCATCAACTTGACGAACAAATTCTCAAATAACTACTACTATATTAGCTACATGTTGGTTATATTTAATAATTAATTAATTATACACATGCAATAACGAATGGGATAATTTTAAATAGTATCTTTGTGTTTTGGTTTAATTTCATGTAGAAAGCAAGTTTACCACTTTCATCAACAAGACCCCTGAAGTTTTTTTTTTTTTAATCAACTGATAATTTTAACCCTTAAAAGTACATATTTACCCTTACTGAAATTTTTTTCCTTAATTTTAACACAAA
>JANLJB010003070.1:0-43264 GCA_026212285.1 Bursera cuneata
ATTTTGCAAGGAGTTTTGTGAGTATTATTTCACCTAATTCTTTGCTGGAAAATCTTAAATTGATCCTAGGGTATTCACCTAAACCTTTCACACCCTAGGTGAAAAACGCTTTCGTAACTCCCGTGTCAATCCGTCATCGATAAATCTTTGAAGTACAACCCATTAGGCCTTCGGATATGTTGGCCGTAAATCATTACACGCAAACCATCCGCTGTCTCGAACACTATATGTCGAGCCCATGATTTACAAGGTATGGTTGGCTTCTAGCAAAGCACCAAACCCTCTAATTATCTGAAAGTGTGCTTAAAGTCATGTAACCTTCGTCAGGCGTAGTTCTATATAATTAAATCCTATATCACATGCCACGTAAGGGGTCTAAGGGTGAAACGTGTCTTCCCGAACGATGCCAAACATTTTGGATCCTCATTTGTCGTGCGATTCTCTATTATGAGCCGTGACCGAGAACAATCCTCGTCACGGTCTTGCATGCCGACCGGGCTATGAGTAATCACCATCAAATCCGATGTGACATTATCTCTATATACTCGAAGTGATATGTTCCATCTTGATATTATACCCACTCCTAAATAGGTCACGATGCGTCCAACGATAAACGTTTCTCTAACCCAGAAAGAGTTATTCCCACAAGTGTCAAAGCGAACCGATCTCTAAATGAGATGCCCGTGTAAGTCTCAGGTCTAAGGATTACTTACACCTATCCTGAGTGGACCTCCCATAGACACATGTATTACCAATATGATTTCATGTCGGGCCGTGTCCAGTGAATATGTTTCCGTGTCTAAACGGCTAACAATGTTCCCCTATACACTTGCATAAGTATCTAATACTTAGATGTATGAGAATCATACTATTATATTTCTATAACCAGTACAAGTGTACTACTAGTCTATCCATACTGTGGATGTCCATTCTCGACAGTACTTCGACCAGGGATGTTTTACTGATGTTATATTTATCGAATCGATTTCTGTCTCACAATCAAATCTTTCATTCATCAATATCATATGGATATTTATCATCACATTTTAATGTAATCTAATTACAAGCAATGATAAAGAAAGTGTAATTTCTTTTATTACATAAATCAAATGTGTACAATATACAAAGTATATTTACATCGTCATGCTCTTGGGTACAGATAGTCTAACAAAATTATGGAGAGGATCTAGAGAAGAGGAAGACCTTCATTATAGATTGAGATCCACGAGCTAACGGTCCAACCCGTCAGCCCATTGTCGATAATGGCCCAATGCTGTATATTATATAAGGGGTTTTGAAACACGATTTTATAACAAACTCATTTTATCTCTTATTTTTTTGGTTAAATCTTACAAAATAATCATCCTCCATAACTTCCAACATATTCTCAACCTAAATTTGATTTTGATTGATAGCAAAACTATATATAGTGATTGAAAGAAGAGAATAAGAGTTAAAGAAGCTTGAAGATAATATAAAACCAGAGATAGGAGTATTTTAGTTAAAATATATGGGATTGATTAGAAAAATCAAAGAAAATAAGAGACTTTTCATTTTCTAATTGGACCCGTGAAACTTAGCTATTTTCTATAACTTCCCTTTGGGATTTAGGGTTTTCTCTTTTGCAGAAAAAAATAAAGGAAGAGATAAGAAAAATAAAGGTAAATAAGCCTTCTCATTTTCTATTAGTTTATCATTTCACAGAATTCGTTAGATGGACGTTGACGAAAAAAAAAAAACCAGAATGCATTGATATAAATGCATAAGAGGTTTCCTATTTGTATTAAAGCAAATTTTAAATCATGCTTTAAGACGTTGAAAGTATGGTAGAAATATACCTCAAATAAGGGAGGGTTTTAAAACTTGATCTATTTTAAAAATATTTAGATATTATGGTTATATATTAATAATAAATAATGATCGATAATATCTAATACACGTAACATATCTATCCAATCTCCAGATGGTGTATATTTAGAGGTCTTTACCTTACATCGATGATAGATAGTATTTAATAATGTCTAATATGTTAGATACATCTAATAGTCGTCCATCGAGCATTAGATAGTATTCGATAGATATATCAAATGTATGATAAATTATGATATTTACATTTTAAAAAAGAGTCAAACTTTAATATAATTTATAAAATCCCTCAAATGTCAATAATATAGCATATGGAGCTGCCACTGATCACGCATAGCTAACAAAAAGACTTAGAACCTTTACAGCATCCGCATTCATAACGCATAAACAAACAAACAGAAACAGAGCCAGAACCAGAACGGTCTGCAATTGAAACTGTCAAAGATTTCAACAACTCTCTTCTCACGACTTGAATTCAATTAATAAACAATACAAGACGACCAGATTCTTCAGATTTCATATATTTTCTCTCTCCAAAGTAAACATCATCAAATGGCATCATCGGCAACAAATTTCACAGCCTTCCTCTTCCTTTTCCCGGTTGGCCTACGCCGTCTCCTGTTCTCCTCTTCTCTCTACCTGAAAAACCCATCTCATTTCAGATCAAAGCTCTGGTATTTCTCCGATCAAAAACACAAAAATCTCGATCTTTATTTCCTAATAATCTCCCTTCCTATTGCCTCATTTAGCGAGTTCTTCTTCTTCTTGACGTTTTCAGGCCATCCCACTTACAAGTACTCCTTCTTTATGCAATCAGCTTTTCTTTTTCTCTGTTGGGTACTCATTCTTGTCATCGTCATTCGTGAAAGTTACGACGCTTTTGTTGTCAACGAGACTTTTGCCTTCCTTCTCGCGGGAATTTCGTTCCTTGTGGAATATTCGGTGATTGGTAAAGGACTTGTAGGCCTTGCAGGGGTGGCTTATGAATTGTTAGGCGAATTGACTCTTATTTGCGCAAGTGCTTGCTTGGTTTTGTCTATCAAGCCAAGTGCATTCTTTGCTGAGTTTTTCTTGTCATGTGGGTTGATTTTCAAAGGGACTTGGCTGTTGCAAATTGGGTTATCTTTCTACACTGACGTGTTCGCATTCAAAGGTTGCCACAAGATTTCTCTTTCGGTAGCTAAAGAGAATGTGGATGTGAAGTGTGATCTTGGGGAGGATCGTCTGAGGGGAGTGGCGTTGGTCAACCTGTTGTTTGTTGCTCATACGATTGGGGTTGTTGTTGGGAGCTTTTTGTTGTTTGGATTGTTGTCAAGTTGGAGGAATTCGAGGAGTAGTGAGGCAAGCGGACCATTGTTACCGCAGCTTGACTCTGACAGCATGTTGCGTTCTGGTCCTGAATTGGAGCTTGAATAATGTGTATGTATGTTATTATTTCTTCTTTCCTTTTTCACCTGTCTTGTACAAAGATTCCTTAAATGAAGTTTAATTATTTGTTCTTTCTTTATCAGCAGGAAATTCTTTGGTTGGTACATAGAGTTTGCTTTTTATATTTTCTTCGATCATTAAGTATTTTCCATGATCAATTCTTATTGTTTTTCGTACTTGAAATTAATCAGAAATGTGAGATACCAAATGTTATTTGGCAACTGACTTGGGGACGGACTGAGTGCTCATACATATATGTTTCTTGTGAGATATTTTGCTTATGCTAATGTTGCAAAGAAGTTTAGGAGAAGCAATATTTTAAAAGTTGGGCAATGCATACTCTTGCTTTATTCTTGAATCCCTTGCTGAGACATGGTTTGTGTGTAATTCCTAGATTTTCTTTCAAAAATGTTTGTGCATTTCTGCATGTCATTGCTTTACTTGTGCAAAACATCCACCGCAATGACGATCATATCTCCCCATTGTTTATAAAGTAATCATAGCTAGCGGGTATAGGGTGGTGATAACAACGGCTATTTTAAATTCATCTTGTTTCATAAGTGCTTCACTTTGACTCAAATATATGGTGACAGCTACTCTTTTTAGCTTGTGTCTGGAAATATTCTTGTTTTTAGATTTTATAAGTTGCTTCACCTGGTCAAAGTAAAATCTCAGTTTCATGAAACATATTTTGTAGCATATCTTATGTCATGTAGAGTTCGTCTGAAAGCCCTAAAAGGATGAAAGTATGCAACTCCAAGATGGGGTTGAGTGGTCAACGGCTTTTGGTTTCAACCAAGAGGTCAAGGGTTCAAATCCTCTCTAGGCCACTTTTTGAGCATTTTATCTCTCAAATTTCTTGGCTACCAAGGTTTAAACAGTCTAGAAGTAGCTACGAGTTAAGAATTCAGTGATTCGGTGAATTCACAAGGTTGAGGGACTTCTGGTATCTATAAAAAAAAGTCTATTATAAACAAATGCCAAAATAAGCTAAGTTTCTTCAGGCTTAACCTGACCTGAACCATTCTAAGTAGCTACTAGTTAAGAATTCGGTGAATTCACAGGGTCGAGGGATTTCTGGTATATATTAAAAAATATATATATATATCTTACAAACAAATGCTAAAATAAGGTAAGTTTCTTCAGGTTTAACCTCACCTGAACCATTCTACAGTTTAAAGCACATTTGGCATGTACATTTGTGACAATGAGAATCCGATAGGGGATCCCTTGTCCATATTTGCTCTAATCTTATCATGTATCTAATATTAGAATGATGTTTTACAAAAAATGGAGGGGAACAGCACTAACGTAGTTCTGTTTGGCCTCGCTTTGTCCTGCTGTGTAAATTAACTTGCCAACTTGCCATGTTCTCTCATCCCTTTCCAAGGGATAAGTTAGGCCCTAGTAGGCTCATTAATTTAGTGAAGTAACCAATAACACCAAATTGGGATTATCTGGGAACAGTAAAAGTTTATATAATTTCCTGTTTACTTGTTGTATTGAACATGGCCAAACTGCAACTAGAGAACAATTAATAGAGAAACTCAAGTCCACCGTCTCTAGTAAAATATTATAGCCTAATGAGCAGGGAGAACAATAATTTGTTACTTTTTGGTTATGAATGGCAAATAAAATAAGCGAACTTCCCTGTTTAATGGATGAATTGTTTCTAATTATATTTTGATTACAGGGGATTGCAATGGCATGCTTTAGACCTGTTTAATAGATAAATTATTTCTAGTTTTCCTAGGAACTATAGATTGGAGATGTCTCTATTACCATTTCATTGCTCTCTCTCTCGGCGACAAGAATCAGTCTTACGTCCAGATTCAAAGATTTTCGTCAGCTGCTCTATCAGTTGTGTTTATTTTGTCCTAAATTTGTACTCCTAGCGTGAGATGATAAAAAAAATTTGCCGCTTGGTCAATTGATATCAAAGTGAAAGTACAAAGAACTTACTGATTTCTTCTGGAATCATGTAGATTATCTCTATAAACTATGTTTCGTAAGCCAACTTCCCTTTTAAATTAGGTTATCAGCATCCTCATTATCAGATTTATTCTTGCTCACTTGGCCTTTCCATTTTTGAGGACTGAGAAAGAATCCAAAAAAATTCCCACAGATTCTCATGGGATAAGTTACAATTCATGATATCAATCCTTCTTTCGTGTATCTTTTTTCTTTTGTCCCATAAAATTGATCTGAAATAATATTGGGAGAGGATCTTTGATAATTTTTTAACACAAAACTAGACACAAATTTTTAGCCATTTATGCACATATTGCAATAGTTGAGATGATTGATGAGTTGGTATCATTAAATTTAACTTTTTGACTTTAAATCTCAACTATTGGATTTGGTAAGATCAAGGCTAAAAATTGGTGTCAAGATTTTGTGTTGAAAATTTGTGTCTAAAAATCCCCTCCCAATAACATTTTATTGGTTAATCTTTATTACTAGGTGCAATTTGTCATTACCAGGTTCATGCATCAGTACATACAATTTGAGAAAGCAAAACAAGTATATGTGACTGTAAATGTCATCTCTAGTAGAACATGTGACCAGGAGTATCCCTAGGCAAGTTTAAATAGATTTGAAAGAGCAGGTTTTAGAGTCTTGGGTAGAATTAGATAGAGCAGAACTTCCATTGAGGGAAACTGGAGTTCCTCATCAGCATCCTTATCCTTAAGCTGTGATGGCAATGGCAAGTAGCTGAATCGTTTGTGGCCCCTTTGAGGTAAGTATTCTCATGCTATGTAGTAGGGATATCAATACTCTGTTGGTAACTCTCACCATTTGTATCATCTCATTTGATGTCAATTCATGGCTCCGTTTCTTACAAGATATTTATGAGATACGTGTATTGATAAATTAGCTTCCCTGCATGTAGGTTGTTGTTTATCAAAAGAGGTCATTGTTTTGCTCAAAGTTTGACTATAAATTAGTATCACCCTTCAATTCCCTCAAGTCTGCCGGGTGGCTTCAGTAGATTCACTGCTATATACACAGGCAGCTCCTAAAAATTTCGTATATATCTTCCTTACCAGCACACTTGTAAGAAGCAAAGTAAAGGCAAGGGGTTCAGCTCTGGGATTTCCAGAAATGTACTTCTGGATTTAACTTTATGAAGTTCAGATTATGTTGAAATGTCTATGATTATTGAACAAGAGAGTAACGTAATAGCTTTTTTTTTTTTTTTTTTCTCTATGTTGGTGCATATCAAATATTCTAGTCATATTTNTGATTATTGAACAATAGAGTAACGTAATAGCTTTTTTTTTTTTTTTTTTCTCTATGTTGGTGCATATCAAATATTCTAGTCATATTTTATTATGATGAGCCTGAAGCCTTTTTAATTGTTGTGTGATCCTTGCCTCGATTTTACCAAATTTTAATTAATTGAAGGTTTGTGTGTAATATTTTCGGAGAAAATCTTTTTTTTGCAAGCGTGCTGTTTGCTTCTCTTTCTAGAAATTTTAACCTGAAATTTTTCTTAATAAAGTTTTGAATTGTCAAGTATGTTATCTAAATTTTTTGCCAAATGTATATCTATTGCTTTTGAGTTAAATCTTTTAATGTCATCTTTTCACCTATTACGATATGACATGATCTTATAAGTGAAAAATGGTTAAAATATTGTTTCTTTAATTTTATACATATGACATAACCTGGAGATAGTATGCTATTTTGAACATCAAGGTGTCTTATTTTATTTATACACGTCCTAAACAAGTTAGGCTGAGATAGATTAAGAATTTCTGTTTTTTAGTTTGCAAAACTTCAGAAGTTTTAGATATTGCAAGTTGCTAATAGTATTATTGATGTTGAAGGAATCATGCGCACAGATTTATTTTGTTACAGTAAAAAAAGTGTCAGAAGTCAATATATGGCACTGATTGCTGTGTGCTAACTTCATAACAAACACAGTCATAGATAACTACACAGCATACATTAATCTAATTTAGTATATCCCAAGGAAGATGAAAACTTTGGGATTGTCAACCATCGTTGACGAAAACGTCTAAATCCATGGATTTTAATTCGGAAACGGATTCTCTTGATCTTCCTTAAAAATTCACGACATCTGCGTTTTAGAAGATCAGACCTTGGTAACCTGATCAGTTTTCTCACAGACCTACGTCCTGCATTTGCTGGAAGACAAATAAATTGCAGTTATAACAAAAATCAAAAGTTGCATATATGATTATATGGATGAGAAATAGGCAAATCACTTCATGTTGATAAATTTCCTTGAATACTGTAGTTTCCAATAGATGTCATGGTACGAGTGATTGGTTTACCTAATTTAATCTCATGACTTGATCAACATCGAAAAACACTGGTCTGTGGCTTGATTCAGAAGGAAAAGACAGTGCTTTTACTATTTTCCTTTCTTTGTCCTTATTTACTATTAGCTGTATTGATTGATCTTAATTGGGCCAGATGTGGGCCATAGCCTCCTCCTGATGCAGCAAACTTTTATATGTCTACATATGAGATATCTATTACTATTAATGTAATAATATGGTCTAAATGTATTTTTACTTATTTCAATTTCTAATTATCATATTAAAGTGAGTCTAAAATAAAAAAATAAAACACATAAGTTTAAGGTAGAATAAGATACATTGACACTTGAAAGT
This sequence comes from Bursera cuneata, assembly GCA_026212285.1. Lineage (NCBI taxonomy): Eukaryota > Viridiplantae > Streptophyta > Magnoliopsida > Sapindales > Burseraceae > Bursera > Bursera cuneata. The sequence continues at coordinate 7,941 of JANLJB010003070.1, forward strand.
TATACTTAAACTCATCTAATGTTTACATTCTTATGGTATATTTCTTGCTTTCCTAATGCTTTGAGTCTTTTAAACGAAAATCAAAATTTATTACATATATTCTATTTATTTACTTCATCCTTTCTCTCATAATAACCTAGTACTGCCGTAGCAAAGGCTGGAAGCATACCTTGAATCTTCTTTTGAGTATGTTCTTCTTCTCCTAAGTTTGGCTTCTGCAGAATCTGCAAATTGAATATAGAAATTAGTATTTCTGTTTTGTCTGAGTCTAGCTGCCTTTTGAGACAAGATAGTTGTTTCATTAGATTTTGCTTATTTCTGGAATTCTGATTTATTATGTTTACTCCCAAGTAACCCTCACATTAGAGAATAAACAGAAAGAAAGATAATATGTTTTTAATTGTAAAGGTATAACTATTTACATAATGTAGACTATGATGCTACTTGTGTTTTTAAGGTTTAGTTAGGTACCTCAACCAAACTTTCCAAACGATTTCTCAGCCTTCTTTGTATGAAACCTTTGGTGCACTATTTGGACAATCTTGTCAGTCAGAAATGTAAGAAGGCTATTGCTAAAAAATCCACGAAAATTGATAGAAAATTTTGCAGAAAAAGAATTAGGAAAAAAAAAAATCATATGTTACCTTTACATGGTATTTCATATAAGCATTGAAGTTCAGTAAACTCCACACAGTCTTGTCTAGTCTTTTACCTTTAATGTGACGTGGATAAATATCTGTAAATATGTCATGCCAATGTTAGTTGGAGCCAGCTTAATCTTTATTTGATACTGGAAAAACCAACCCCGAAGACTATATTGATAAAAATAAAATGCTTTTATTCATTTCCATCATTTTCAGAGTGTTATAATCATTTCATAAAGACTGACAGATGCAAGAATATATTTTTAGATAAGCATGAGTTGAGGTGAAGGTTTTATTGTGTTTAAGAGGAAAGATATATCTTTTGGGTATTTGTGTTTATATGGTAGAAGTCTTGATTAATAGCCGAGCTCTTACATTCTTTCTGTGTAATTACTTGATGAAATACTTCATACTCTTGTTATTGCTCTGCACAATTTGGTCAAGTTGGAAGAAAGATCATACCAAATGTTACAAATCCTCCATTTGTGCTCAAATCTTCGAAACGTTCCCCTCTCAGTTCTGGAGGAGGTATTGGTGACCAGCAGCACGGAGGTGCTTTAGCCCATTTTTCTGAACTTCCCACATCCATAAGCTCCTGTCACATGGTAATTAAGTATTTCCAAGGAACAGAAAAAGATTTTGTTTTTCAGTGTTTAGTTTATGTCAGTACAAACCTGAAAGAAGGCTGTTGCTATAATCACATCTGACTGTTCTTTGAAACGCATTGGAAATACTGCACTGATTTTTTGTGGCTGCCAAACTCATGAAATTTTTCTATTTAGACAATTTAGAGTTAATAGTGCATGTCTGTGATTTTTTACATCAGTATGTGAATGGTACAACAGTATCATTAATTTCGTCAATATTCTGAGTTGGATCTGGTGCCTTTTACAACAATTTGTGAGGAGATAAGATAAACTGAAATTCCGAACTTTAGATATGACTTGAACTGAAAGGAAACATCAAATGTTTTTAAATATTGGCTGCAGAAAGTTGTTGATCTATTAGAGAGTCCAAGTAGTTGGAAATTGCTCCCGAAATCAATTTTTGGATTTAAAAAATTAATCTCATTAAGTTTCTTAAAAAAAAAAAAAAAAATTATTGTTTGCTACATAATTATTTGAAGTCTTGGCCTACTTGAATTTAAGCAGTGGTGTTCATGCATACTCAATTGCGAAATCTTGTTATGATGTTGTTAATGAAGTCTCATGGTTTCCATTGGACTTCATCCTCATTTTTCCATTGAAGTTAATTATTTTTTATGTGGAGCTTACCTGTTTGATGACGTAGAAAGGTTCTCGTGGGTGATAGATGAGTTTGATTGGTTTGTACATCCCTTGAGATGTATCCTCAGAGTTCACATTCCACAACATTTCTTTCAGCTGAGAACTTAGAATTGTTGCTTGAACTGTGGAAATTTCTGCTATTACCTTCTCAGAGCCTGAAACAAGAGAGAAATGCTTCAATCTGATTTTAGATATTGGGTAGTATGTAAATTTCATACATTTAAGTGAATGTTTTTATAGTGCATCTTTTGTTAATAAGAAATTTGTCATAGAAGATCATTTGGTTAAATATGTGCTTCAAAATTCATTTGTAATATAATTGTTATGTGATTCTCCGTTGTTAACAAGATAGCTAGCTTAGATTAAAAAGTGGAGTCATTTTGTTAGAATAATAGAGATAATGCTGCTATTATGAATTGTTGGGAAACACCGATTAGTTAGATAACATTGAGGTGGTGTGAAGGATTACCAGACCTTTGCCATGTGGAATCTTAGCAAGGTTGAGTTTTAGAGTGAGCTGGTATCCCTCTTTTGCGGGCTCAACAATCTCCACAACATCAGCAGAAATTCCCCTTACCATCTCCATTGTGTAATGAGAAAGATCATATGAAAGCAGGTCCCCTTGGGACAGCAGTGGAGTTGCTATTGACAAGTAGACATGCTGTGGATCTGATACTGAAGACTGTTAAACATTACAAGGAATCAGCAGAGAAATTCTCATATCTTTTGTTGAATGTCTCTATATGTCCTGGTCATGACACTGTTCACACACATACAAGTGTTATTTTACCCAATAACCTGATCTTTTCTGCAGTGAAGTTGATATTAAAACTGGACCTAATTGGTTTCAGAATTCTGGCTAAAGATACCATATTTCTACTAGCTTTTTACTCATCTCAAGAATCCTTAAACTAAGCCTTAGTATTTGCGTTTTGCATGGTACTGATCTTGGTTGAATATTTAACTATGTTCTTATTCTGTAAATTTCATCTGATAATGCATGAATGATGGACTAATTGCTTGATGCACTTCTTTGAACATTGGCATCATCTAGTCTTGGCAAATGAAGTAGAAAATTGCATATTCATTGATTACATGAGTTGACTTGTGACGTTTGAAACTCAAAACCACATCAAAAGATTTCTGAAAGTTTACCTGTATGTAGTATTCCACAGACCCAAATTCATGCAAGTGATGATCAATCTCAATGGGTTTTTCAGCACTGTCATCAAAAGAACATAACAAATAATCAGAATGGATTTTGTGCTCACTAATGCTATACTGTTTTTATCCTCTTAATTGATCAATACGTTAACCCATCGTTGACTTCTCCAGATACCCTAAGATTATATGGTGTGCTGTGGTTAATTGAGCCAAATAATGGAACCTTTCAAGAGTCTGTTTAGCCATGTTTTCCACTTTCCGAATTTGGGATTGACACTCAGAAACCAGTGAAATGAAAAGCTTTCTCTACTCATTTAGCGTGTTGGCTTTAGTACCAAATACGTTAAGAATCCTACTCAGCCATGTCCCACCAACAACATTGTTGGACATATCACTGCACATTGCTTGTCTATCTGGAAACCACCAAAATCACTGTGGCGCCCATTTATGAGGCGCTCTCCCCCATTTGGTTTCCAGATTAATAAATCCTCTTCAATGATATCTATCTTAGACCATTTTCTGAGGTCTGACATTCTATCATTCTGTGCATGATGATAAGGTGAATTGCATATTCATGTCGTGTCTAACATCGAAAAGAAAGCAAAATAGCTTACGGCAATAAAAAGCATTTCCAGGATTGATTCCAGAGTACAAATGTTGTCAGTTTTTGTTCTCTTTTTGGGTTTATTCAGAATTTCCAATGCTTTACTTACTATGTAAAAATAGTAAAAATTATTAATCCAGCATGTAAATTACTATAATGATCAAACATGTTATTACAACTCTATCTTTTTTTTTACTAGTATTTTTAAAATAAATTAATCAACATGTTTTTGAATTTTAAAATGCAAAATCAAATTTCTAGTTTGTAAATTGATGAACATTCATACATGACTTTACTTCACATATGTATTAACCATGAACGTTGCAGCGAAGCTCCACAAAACCACCACATTTCCTCATTTGTAACAACAACAGTAGATATTAATGATAAAATCTGAACCCACAGAAAAGCTTAAACTGAGTCAGCTTACCGGTACAATTTGAGCAGGATCCTCTTAAGAGATGGGGAAGCTCTTTCAAAGCAAGCTGCCATTCTGAAAAATCCTGCAACACTCTCTTGTCACAAACACGGTAATGCCCTCAGTTTCCTACTGAAGATTTATTCAAAGTGCAAAGTTTGTTGCAATCAATCATTTCTGGCTAGCTAGCTACCTTTGCTTCGAAGCAAGTTTACCTACTACTCTTTATCTCTTATTATCATTCTCATCATCTGCTTTACCATTCACTTGTTTGTGAACTACGTTAAGTAGATCACTTGTCTGTATCTGTATATCATTTTTCTTGTTAGATTTTGTGTTTAGACTACGATCAATTAATGTGAAGACCAAGATTTACAATAGCTTTGCATGTGATTGCATAATACGTCACCTTTTATTTTGGTCTCATCCTGTACAGGTGCATAAATTCCAAAACTATGCCCTGGTTTTAAGGGAAATTATATCAAATATCCAAAATTAGGGGGTTGATTGTGAAAAATAGCTAGACCCCCTAATTACTTACAAGTCCCTATCCAAAAACCAGTTAGAGAGATCAAAATATCCTCAGTTTAATATAACCTACACTATCTCTCTCCCTCTCACGTTTTGCTTCTTCTTCTCCATATACATCACTTCATCTGTCTCTCATTCACTCTCAATCTAACACATCGAAAAACTCAAAGCTCTCGCTCTCATTACACTCTTTCACTCTCATTATCAAGATTTGTGAAGGATAAAGGATAAAGTGGTAAAAGTTTCAAAGGTAAGTAAATATTTCATCTCTCTAATAGATTAGTTATTGAAAATGCAAGATCATATTTAGGAATTGTGTTATAGTGCTGATTTTGTATTTAAATCGAAGTTAGTAGTTGTAGATTTGGAAAAACTGAAGAAGAAATTCAAAATAGTCGAGCTGCAGGTCGTTGTATCTATCAAGACTGATCGGACTAACGGTCCAAACTGCTGGACACAAGAGACGGACAATTAGACCGATAAGGACCGATCGGTCTAAACTGATAGACCATATTAAGGCCGATTGGTCCTTATCGATCTAACTGGCAAGACTGATAAGGACCTATCGATCCATCTCCTGAATCGATCGGTCCAGACCAATGAACCAATGAGGATCGATCAATCCTTATCGGTTCAACCAGTTGGACTGGCAGGATCGATTGGTGGTTTCAGCTGTCTGGACTGATCGGTCCATCTCCAAAACGACTGGTCTAGACCTCTGAAACCAGGTCAAGACCAATCAGTCCTACCAGTCTAGGCAGTTAGACCGAGCGGTCCTGTTCAGGACCAAACAGTCTATTTAACATATTTAGGATTTCTCACCAAAATTGTCCAAATTTTCAATATTTCGCATAAAACTTATATTTACTATGATTACATTTACAGGATAATAGAAGTGTATTTTCTGCTATACTGTAGTAGTTGTTGGGAGATGAATCAAAATAGTTCACTTAATTATATTAAAGGAAAAGTAACAGGATTATCAATCTCAAAAGATATTCGATTTAATCAATTAGTAGAATTATTGTATGAAATATTTGACTTTGAACCGGATAAATGTATCTTAAAATTAGTAGCTAGATTTCCCACAGTGGGGTAAGAAGAATCCCTAATCGTTACTTTGAAGAATGACAAGACTGTGAAATTCTTATGACAAGACTGTGAAATTCTTATGGCAAGACTGTGAAATTCTTTCTTCAATATTATAGTACAAGTGGGACGAAATTACCTCAATTGATAGTGGTAGTTAGGGAAAAAGCTAATAGGAGTAGTCCATCAGTAACATCACAAGGTAAAGGTAAACATGTTACATGGGAGCAAAAAGTGTTCACGCCAACAGTCCGTTCAGGAAACAAAAATAATCAAATAAGTCATTCGACCCCTATAACATCATCATACCCTTTGAATTGCCCTAATGATGATGCATGTCCTATTAGCAATTGAGATGATAAAGATAATGAAATCAACCCATCATTTGACATTATTCTTGAGCAACAAATAGCATATCTTGAAGTAATATTGGAAATGAAATCACTTGAGAATATCGAGTATGATCAATTGGAGGATAATGATTTTGATGATAGTATTGGTGAAGCCAATGACTCATCTGTTAATGACTTCCCCCCCTACGAATGATGTTAAATCCTAGGTGTTAAGAAATCACGTGGAATCCCCAATTGTCAACAGCATTCATCAAAGCACGAGTACATATATCTAATGTCAATGGTGGTCCTGTAGCTCAATCCGATAAACGACATGGCCTTGAACAACGAAATCTATCCTATATCAAACATAAAAATAGTAGTAAAAAACAATTGGCTTTAAATACGAAAAATTTTGATCGAAGGAAAAAATATCGAAGATATACCTAAAAGACATAAGGACATCCGAACAAGTCGTACTTCTCAGTCACATATTCACCTTTCTTCTTTTTCAAACATATTTTTCCCTTCTTCCTTTGAGAAAGGTTGAAATGCAATCAAACATCAAACTGTAACATTGGGAACCCAATGGATACTCGTTAAGAAGTCCAGATCATTAACCATTTTAAGAAAGTGAAGCGAAATGGATCATTTCCTACTTTTGTATAGGAGGAACCGCTCTAAAAAATAGAACAATGCCAACTTCATGGCCTTCTCATCCGGAAGAGCTGTAAAATCCAACCGATCTAATGTCATCCAGATAAAAAAATTTTGAGGTGTTGCCCACCAAAATATGTGTCCTTCAGTCTAGATGGTGCTTTGGGCTTAAAATCTGGTTGTTTTTCCTGTACATAACCCTGTTATGAGGCCAAATTCATAACATGAGAATCTAATGAGCTTCCTTGAAACAATTCAATCCACAAATAAACAATTAATGTTACATACACATTGGACAAAAATCCAATTAATGTTAAATGTCATTAATATTAAGAATAGGTAACTACCTACCTAAAATTAGAAACCATATCTCATATTCAAGACCAACCATCTCTACCTCTCTAAGTAATATCTAATGAACCAAATACCTGGAAACGATAAATCATGTATATCGAAAAGGTGGCTGAAACATACATTACGGAATATCTCTTATTGTCTCGCACTAAGCTTATCATTAACCAATTTAATTGCTTTGAAATTTGACATGTAAGTAGCTTGGCCATTGTAATGATGCTCCAATCTGATCTTCAAGTTAAAAATGATGTGACGACGAGTATCTATTTTATATCTAAAAGAGGAAAACAAAAATCATTATATCTAATGCATAGTACGTATACTTACTTATCATGCTTAAAACCAATTTACTCTAAATAATTTATTTTTGTGATTTATATGATTATAGTTACTTTTTAATATGTATATGTATGTATATATATATATTAAAATAATTATAAGTACTTATTAATTAATTCAATTATTTATGATAAATTATTAAATTATATGGTGAAATATAGTCATAAATACTATATTATTGATAATAAAAATTTATTAATGATATATATTTTATTTTTTAAGTATTTTATAAAATATTAAGTAAAAATTTTAGACATAATAATTAATTAATTAATTAATTTTTATTAATTTATTATTTATTATTTATTTGTATCATTTAATTAATTATTTAGATTAATGGCCAATCATTATTTTATTGTTTATTTGTGTTATTTAATTAATTATTTCAATTAATGGCCAATTAGTTATTTATTATTTATTTTTATTATTTAATTAATTATTTCAATGAATGGCCAATTATTTACTTATTATTTATTTGTATTATTTAATTAGTTATTTCAATTAACGGCCATTTATTTACTTATTATTTTTTGTATTATTTAATTAGTTATTTCAATTAATGGCCAATCATTTGCTTATTATTTTAGTAGTTTTTTGTTTTAATTTATTATTTAAATTAATACCCAGTTATTTACTTATTATTTTATTATTTATTTGTATTACTTTATTATTTATAGTATTTATTTAAATTAATGACCAATTAGTTACTTATTATTATATTTTATATTGTTTATTTGTTATTATTTTATTTAATTTTCAAATTAATGGCCAATTATTTACAAAATATTTTATTATTTATTATATTATTTAAATTAATGGCCAATTATTTATTTATTATGTATCATTTAATTAATTATTTCAAATAATTGCCAATTATTTACTTGTTATTTTATTATTTATTTGTTATATTATTTATTATTTATTATTTATTTATTTATTCTGGCCAATTATTTATTTATTGTTTTATTAATATTATTTATTTGTATTACTTCATGATTTAATTAATATATTCTTTTTTATGATTTAATTAATTTATTCTTTAATTAGATAATTATTTAATTAAATATTGTTTTATTTATTTATTTAATATCTTTACTAATTAATTATTTATTTACTAATTTATTAGTTATTTAATAAATAAATTATTTATTTATATAATTATTTTTTATTATTTACCTTTTATATATTTTTATTTAAAATTAATCTGAGATTCTACCGGTCCGTCCAACCAGTAGAATTTCTGGGCTTCTAGGTTTCTCTTCCATCCCAAATCATACACATTGAAACCAAATTTTCCTGTCTAACTTCTCTTCAATTTTCTAATCAAATACAAAACAATCAATTTAAATCAAACGGTCATCATACATTCATCACATGCAACCAACATTCCCAATCATTTCAAAGCAAAACAATAAAAACCAAAAAACGAGAGGAGAGGATGTAAGGTGGTTAACTTGGTCGATCCAAGGTGGTAGACTTCGCCGGTGTAAAACTGGTTTCGTCACCGAGTTCAGAGAGAGAGGAGAATAGATGAGAGAGAGATGGACAGATGTCGATGGAGAAGAAGAAAATTCAAACATGCAACAAGAGGGAGAGGGATGGAGTGAGATATATAAAATGAGGGTATTTTAATCTCTACAACGGGTTTTGGATAGGAAGTTACAAATAATTAAGGGGTCTGGTTATTTTAAATCAGCCCCCTAATTTTGGATATTTTACCAATGCTCTTGTATTCAAACTTTCAAACTTGTTTTCAAGCCCCTGCTGACCTACATGCTTCTCCTTGTAACTTTTCACTGGATATCATTGAGGGAATTGCAAAGATGACCCACCCAAAAAAGGACTAAGTTTGAAAAATAGATTAGATATTAAAAATTTAAATGTTAAGACCACATCTAATAGATTGATACACTTACTTTTATTGTTAGTTTTTAATACTTGAAATCTTAATACGTGTCAGTCTGTTACTCTCAACGATAGATAAAATACATTTCTTACTATCAAACATGGTTATAGTGTTTAAACAGTTTAGCACATAGTTATTTTTTAAACGTCCTCTTTAGTTTTGGTTCTTCTTTAAAATTATTTTGATATTATTTGATACATTAAAATTTAGGTAAATTAATTTTAGGCTCAAAATTTTATAAAATCAAACTTTGACTCTTATAATTTACTAAAAACTAATATTAACGACTTTAAAATGTTTAAAATATATAATATTACTATAGAAGTCTTGATTTTTAAAAATGGTTTTTTTAAATTATTTTTTAACTTATCAGTCAAATTGCTATCCCAAACTTAGAACTTAAATATATATATATATATATTCCAATGTAGGGACCTCAAAGAAATCCTTTGTTTAGAGTGGGGCAGAATTTCAGAACAAAAAACAGAAAGAAATATATTTTATAGAAGAAAATAATAACCTTGAATTTGTCATATTATACACATTTTATTTTAAGTAGGTCCTTCTGCTTTTATGAATTTGTTTGTTTATGGTACAACATCTTTCACATGCAAACGTGCTATAAACGTTGAAAAAAATGCTATTTTTTCATTTTTCATTTTCTTTTCTTCTTAATTGAATCCTCTAATATTTTTTATTTATTTTTAATTAGCATAATTTATTTGAAAATCATTAAATTAAGACGTCACATTGATATTAATGAGCCTCTTAAAGATTACCTTGCACATTTTTAGATTAAAAAATATTTTAAAAATTGATTGAATTGAATAATGTAAAAACTCATTCTAACCCCAACTCAACTTACTTGATAATGTTGACTTTCATGGTAATACTATGCCTTTAAGAAATAAAACAAATAAATAAATCCAAACAAGATGAAGTCACAACTCACAACGAGTCAATGGTAGCCCATGGGTAACACCAAATGCAGTCACATCGTCTCCAGAAATCGACATCTCATCAACAAATAATATACACTAGCCCTAAAGAAACTGTTCAACCAATCACAACGCACCACCTCGACACCCCTCCACTATAACAGCATTAACTACCGTGCACTGACTGGCTCTACTGACAGCCCACAGATCAACTCACCCACAAAATCCTGGTCGTTGATCATAACCAACTAACTGCCCGTTAAATATAAAATAATAAAAAAAAATTCACTTCATCTCCAATCAACAAAAGCATTTTAAAAATCTCTCTCTGTTTTTATTGTTTTTGGCTTAAATTTAGTATTTCTTTTTTAACTTTTTTTTTAAATAATTTATAGCGGCATTTCTCTTATTTAATTTGGTTTTAAATTCTTTATTTGCCCTTTACGTCTTGTAAAAATTTTCCATCAATTTCTCGGGAAAATCATTTTCTGAACTGTGTTTTTTAATACTTCTTTCGCTTTCACTGTTGTGGTTTCGTTATATAAAGAATTTGTTATTCTGCCTTGATGGCTTAATCGCATTTGGAAGGAGTTTGATCGTGTCAAGAATGGAGCGTTGACTTCGTTTGTGATTACTATTGATGAAGCTTATGTCAAATTCATGTCAAAGTTTTTAATTTGGAGCTAGGGTTTGTGAGTTCTTGATTTTCTATCATCTGGGAAAAATGGGATTTTTGAAAAATTAGCGTTGCTTATCATCCATTTTTGTTTTTTTATTTTTATTTTTTTTTAATGGGTTTTCTTTGAAGTTTTGATTCATAGATTTTTGAGGTCTTGTTTATCATGGGTGAAAAAGAAAGAAAAAATTGAACTTTAGGTTAGGGTTTAAGATTTTTATTTTTATTTTTTAACTGGATAAATGGGGTTTTTGTACTACTAATTATTGATCTTTTAATCAATTGAGAGATTGAGGTTGTGAGTTTTGTGTTTGATACAATTGCTTTGTGGTTGTCTATGGAGACAGTACTTGTAGATGTTAAGGAGGTTAATGGGTGCAAAAAAATGCCTTTGGGTATTGTAGACGCTGAAAAGGTTCAGAATCAGACTGATGGAGAAGAGTATAGTGAGTCAAATTCTTTGTTGCCTCCTAGAAGAGGTGGGATGTCGAGGAAATCTGATAAAGTAAGGCGAAAAGTGCAGTGGAATGATAAGAATGGGAACAAGCTTGTGGAGGTGTTAGAATTTGAACCAAGGTAACAGATACATGAATTTTATTTGGTTTTGTGCATGTTTATGGTGGAAATTTAAGAATTTTCGTGTCTAGTTTATTACTATGCTTGAGCCATTTTGAATATGCGTAGACTTTTGATAGTGTTACGTAATTTGGCATATTTTGTGTCATTCGGCTCAATTGTTTTAGTTTTGAGTTTCCGGTTCTGAAACTTGTTGTAACTAGTGCATTAGCTGTTCTCAACCTAGCTTAATAATCACTTAAGCATCAAACATGTGGCTGAATGAAAGGTAAGATTTTGTAGAAGTCAGAGTTTGAGATGAAGGCATTGTTAGTTATTGAGGAAGTTGTATCTTTGAACCTGTGGTTGATCCCTTTAGCATAGCTGATTCGTGATTGTTTGTAGTGGCTGTAGAGCACATCTTAGTTTTCTTCAACATTTTAAATTCAGCGGTTGCTTAACAATTAAAATAGCTGTTGGAGATTTAATTCAAGTGGGTAGAGAAGCTGTTAAATGAGTCTGAGCTCAATCTTTGAGCTGACAAGATATTTTTGCTTTCTGATCTTTTCCATTAACATATATATCACACTAGTGTCAGGATAATAGGTATCAGGGGTGACGTGGTTTAGTATGGATTGACAAATGCATAACCTTGCATTTGTTTCTCCTAATCTTTAGCTTTAAGTCTACTGATGTGAGAATCTAGATGACCTCACCACATAGTACTGCTCCATTGTCTCTATCATTTTAGCTTTGTTCAGTCTGGCTGGTTAGGTAGTTGCAGGAGAAGGAAAACTAAATGTGTAGATTGTCAATTGCATTAAACATCTTCTAAGTTTGTGAGTGACTTTTGAGATCTGATTATGAGGGAATGGGAATTGTAGTGCCAAAATTTCTGCATCTTTTACGCAATCAGAAATTTAGTTTATACAGATCTACTCAATTTTACTTTGCTCCTCAGAGTACTTAATTATTGTTATTTGATTTAGTATCTTATATTTAGGTAGCTCTTCAAGACTTAGAAAAGGAGAACATTCCTGTGAAGGATAAAAAGTGTGATGAAGGCTTTTAATCAAAGACTTAGTCTTTGAAGATTCATGTTGGTTGTATGATTTGTATTGAAAGTTGAACCAGGATTTTTTGGCCTGAGGTACTCTTTGCAGTTGCCTGCCAGAGGTTTTAATTCTTCATCAGATAAGAGATTTGTTTGAAATTGTCTTTGCTCAATCGTAGTCTGTCATAAAAGATTGTAATGGCTTATCATTTGTTTGCTTATTTATATTTTGTCGAAATAGGTCTTGGCTGTTGATTAGATGCAATGGCTAAAATTTTTGCTTGGAAAAGTTCATGTGTGACACTAAAATGGCAAAGAATTGGTTGTTTGGTTAATATCATGTGTTTGCTCATCTAAAACAGTTGAGTCATATATGGAGTTTGCAGACCTGCATAATATAAGTTATCTGGACTGATGTAAACCATTTTTTTTAGGTCGTATGTCAAAATTAGGTGTTAGAGACATGAATAGTCCCAAACTTGAAGCACTTAGTGTCCAGGTTATGCTTCCTATGTTTGACCTTTGCAGGCCCGGCTGGCTGATTTATGTGTGCCCTTTTTCTTGAAAGGTCATTTAGACTGATATAAAGGACTAACAGTTACTTCTATCTATTTTCTTTTTACCTATGCTAGTACCTATGAATGGCAACAACATGTCAGTATTAAGCTCATACTGGCGACAACCTTTCAGTTTTAGGTCATAGTTGTTGATGTTGCACACTGCTTAAATTCTGGCTCTTAGATGGGTTTCTGTGTCTGCTGCAATGTGTTATGATCATGTTTGGAATAAATTGGAGAGAGACTTTATTGAAAAAATTGACTAAAAAATCTTGTTAAATTATCTTTCTTATTAGTCTTCCTTCACTATAAATTTCTTATTAGTCTTCCTTCACTATAGTTCATTGTGTCTTAACTTAGGTATAAATAATGTCTGATAGTGAATGTTAAATTAATAACAGCCCTTGGCTCAGCACATAAAATTAATTATTTAATCGGAGAGGAGCACTCTTTTCAAACTCTTTGACCTCCTATTTTTCAATAGGCTAGAAGTAATGACTACTTCATGGTTCATTCATTTTACACACAGCCAAAATGGCAAAGAAAATAATTCTGCATGAGAATAACCTTAATTGACATATTTTACTTGTGCGTGTCAAATATTTTATCACTTTATCTCTGATGTGCTGTAAGATCCCTCACTAAACCCTCTCCTGCTTGTGCTGCAGTGATGCCAGTGACTCAGAAGAAGACGATTCAGATTCTTGTATCTGTACCATAATGTAGATATCATTTAGTGAACCATGGGGAGATTTCGCTGAATGAATTAGAGAGGTTTTTCCCTTCAAACCTGATTTTGGTGGAGATTGGACCTTTTTATATTATTCATTGTTGTTAGGATCAACTGAAGGTCCAAAGGACCAGCAAGGAAGTCTGTCACATTTAATACAACTTTGTGTGAATTATCAAGGTGATCTCCAATGTCATTCCTTACGTGGGTTTGACTACCTCCTTACAAGTCGCTGAAAACTGCATGGATCTCATCCTAGGATCCCAACAGATAATGGTGATTATGGCAGGCTCGCTTCCATGATATGAAATGTATTCAGCACAATTGACTTTTATATGTTTTTGCCATGTATTTTGATGTGTTAGAGTTGAAACACTAAAGAGAGATGATTACTATATTAAAGAAAGAGAAGGTACTTCAATTCTGTTCTCCCAATGTAGTTCTCTTTTACACAACACATCCAGTAATCTCTTATCAGCCTGATTTTAGTTTGTGCATGCTGATGGATTTATGAAGATTTAAGCTTATAGTAGACTTATACTTACAAGAAGTCTGGAAATTCTGCCACTTTTACTTTTAATGATGAATGAGAATGTAAAGAACGGATGTAGGTATCGCTACGTTGCCTTTCTTTCTTATTTTTTCCTGGAAACGGATTGGGGACATGCTGTTTGTTCGGTTATGAAATATGTATAAATTACCGAATGTATAGAGGGACTAATTTAGATAAATCATAAATTTGTCAATATCCAGATGATATTTTGGTTCAAATTTTCTTGAATTTTCTGTATTAATGATTGCACAGCCAAAGTTTTGTAGTGTAAACGGCTGTTGGAAATTTGAAAGTATGCATGATGTATGGTACATTGTCAATCATATGCCCCATTTAGATATTTAGTATATTTTCGACATCTGTTTCATGTTTGGTCTAAAGGAATATAAGGTGGCACCTACTCTTGCCCCACCATTCCATGTTACTGGCCGGCAAGAATTGTTGAGAAGAAGCGGTACATCTACTAAATTACAAATCTTGGCATGTTTTTATTGTCATTTGTTATTTCCAGCTGATAACAGTGGAGAGGCAATCCTATCATTTAGTGGGGTCCATAAATCTACAGATTCTGTGGACTCCCTATTACTTAAGCATCCCGATTGGGTTGGAAAGGATCCTAAGTAAAAGAGTCTCCCTATTTTTCCTTTGAGACTGGCTCAGATTGAGCTGTAGAATTGCAGCTTCTCATTTTCCCTGAACAACCCTTGGTCACTCTTGAAAGTGATTACACAGAAAACTTTTATCTTTGGTTCTTAACTAAGCAGGAGAGAGAGAAAAATAAAGGAAGCTCTTGGAAATCTAATGGTAAGCATAACAACAAACAGCGGAAACCACTTTATCAGCCCTCGGCAGCATAAATTTATCCAAAAGCATTATGTTTATCAATGCAGTCACAAAAAATAAAAGAATCTGAAACACAAACCCAAATAACACCCCACATTGTTCACGCTTCAACAAACTAGGAAGATAAGAGAAACAACTTCAGCTGCAATTCTTTTCTCAGAATTTGCTGTTGCAAATTCTTGTCTTTGATGATATTCTCTGGCAGTAGGTTGTGTCTGAATCCATATGCCATTACTTCAATTGACTCCACCAGTACCCATAAAACTAGAATTTTGCTATTTATCAAGCCTTCAAGTTGGTGACATCTGAAATTGGTCTATCTTCTCTGCTTTGCTGTGTACATGATCTGTCAAACATGTTTCTCTTGGATGGAATTGTCTCACCAGAAATGCTGCTACAGTTGGTTATCTTGGACTCGTTAGAATTTGATGATGCTACCCAGTTTGAAAGGCTGGCATCAACTGCAACTTCTTGCAGTAGTGGCTTTGACTGATTGTAATTTGCTGCTAAACCGAGAGAATATAGATTGGAACCTGCTTTCAGATCAAGGGGTGGTGATAGTTCTTGCTGTAATGTAATATTCTCCTTCCACAGGTGCTTAGGTAGTGTTGTCCTTGCTTTGACTGCTTTCCATTGAGTGAGATTCTCTACTGGATTCAATACAGAATTTACAAATTGACTCCTATCCCGAGCATTTCTTTTCAACTCATTTGATTTCAGTTCACCATCTGTTGGACCAACTAGTTGCATATGGTTGTTGCTTTTGTCCTCTGCCGAATGAATCCAAGAAATTCTCTGAGCCGACTCCACAGACTGAGCATTTGGTTGTTTCAAGTAATCACTTTGCCTTATTCTTAGATCATCAATATGAATCCCACCACCATCTTCTTCTTCATCAACATCTTCTTCTTCTTCTTCATCCTCCTCATCATCATCCAAATCACTTTCCATGTATGGCATATCATCCTCATCTTCATAGCTGTCTGCCAAGTTTTGGTACCTATAGTTGCTGGGAATTGAACCCATTTTCAAGGCAGTTGAATCCGAATCAGAGACAAAAGATAGGCTCCCTTTTGCTAGATCAGCACCATTATTTTCCCTTCTATTATCCTCCTCTTCACTCTCTGATAAATTATGTATACTTTCATCCTTTGAAAGTGGCTCATAAGTTTGAACATTCAGATTAAAGCTTACTTTTTTCCCAATTTTGACGCTTGATTTCTCCTTAATCTTAATACTGCAAACAACATTCAAAGAAATCTTCAATAAGTAATTTTGACATACATAACAAAATTAGAAAACAAGAACGAGACTAAGACTGACCTGAGCTGAGGATCTGAGCAAATGGGTTTCTCTGTAATGTCAAGATTACTAAACACCAGTGACTCCAGGGGTTCATAACTACCATGTCTCTGCAACACATAAACGAAAAACAAGTTAAAAGAGAAAAATACATAAATGAAAGAAGCTTAAAATTATGCTTACTGGGTCTCCAGGTAAGACTTTATTGGCTGGTTTTCGACGTTTTCTTTTAGAAGAAAAACCAAAACAGCCAAGGAAACAACCCATTACAGACAAGCCCTTAAAGTTAGTTAATAGCGAACAATGTTGCTTGATTTGATTAGAGGAGGGTGAGGGTGTTCTTCATGGCTGAAATAGAGTGAGAAACAGACATCAATGATTAAGAGAGGGGAGTTTTAAAAATGCATTTGGCTCCAACGGTTTTTGAAAATAGGAACGTTGGACTTTTAATGATAAGGGAACTGCCCTTGGACACGAGAGTTTATTTAAAGGGAAAGTGAAAGCAACAGCTTTAACCTTTGTCTCTTACATCCATCTCTAATTTCCTGTTAAATTGCGGCTGTCTTTCAGTTTAACCTTTGGCTGTTTATCATACCAATTGTTAGAAGAGGTCTTGTGTAATTTGAGATTGAGGATTTGCTACGTTTTGTAATCTAATCAGGGGTGTGGTCAAATAATTTAGGGATTATAATAAAGTGTACAAATGTACCTAACAAATATTTCACAAAATAATCACAAAAAAATTATGTTATAAATATGATATAATTGATGTAATATAACCTATTTCATATGTTCAAATCAAATATATTAACTTTTTAGGTTCGGTTGTGATTTTTTTCGATTATTGATTATTAAAAAATCAATAACAAACCTCACTTATATCCGGAGCAAATGTATATTTATATTATTANTGCTATAAATTATTTTACGTTTTATTTAAATGTAATGGTAGTCAAAATTTGTTGTTTAAAACTTGATGAAATCTTTATGTTCTGTTATATTTTTCTCTAAATTTGAAAAGCTTAGAAGCCTTTGTTGACATTGGAGAAGAATCAAGTTATGTAATTCGATATATATATATATATAATTTTTTTTTTTTCCGATTTTCCTATTTTTTTAACGAATTGCCACCCATTTATTTGCTCAAATATCAAAAACCCCCCAAGCTTTTCGGAAATATTCTGAACCCCCAACCGTTATTTTAATCCGTTAAAGTTAAATTTCAAAGGGTAATAAGACATTTCACCGCATTCAGAATTAAAATTATATATTTAACAACATTAAAAAAATAGNTTTTTTCGATTATTGATTATTAAAAAATCAATAACAAACCTCACTTATATCCGGAGCAAATGTATATTTATATTATTATTCTATAAATTATTTTACGTTTTATTTAAATGTAATGGTAGTCAAAATTTGTTGCTTAAAACTTGATGAAATCTTTATGTTCTGTTATATTTTTCTCTAAATTTGAAAAGCTTAGAAGCCTTTGTTGACATTTGAGAAGAATCAAGTTATGTAATTCGATATATAAATATAATATTTTTTTTTCCGATTTTCCTATTTTTTTTAACGATATTTCGACCCATTTATTTGCTCAAATATCAAAAACCCCCCAAGCTTTTCCGAAATATTCTGAACCCCCAACCGTTATTTTAATCCGTTAAGGTTAAATTTCAAAGGGTAATAAGACATTTCACCGCATTCAGAATTAAAATTATATATTTAACAACATTAAAAAAATAGTTTGAGAAATTTAAAAAAAAACACTCCTCCACCGCTACTGACTCTTTCGGTCTTAGCATTGGCCTTCGTCTTCTCTATCTCCATTATCAATTCTCCCTCGTTCCAGCTCATCTCAACTCCCCCTTTCTCCACCTACGCCGCCATCAACTCCTTTGCATCTCCATTATCAACTTCAATACATTCAATGCGTAGCTCATAATAGCTTAAGGTTGTGCTTTATGTGATAAAAATGCTTTCAATTGTATAATATTGTATTTATTTCCCCATACAGCAAGCTAGTGATCAAAGGAGGCATGGGAAACACACTCAAAAAGAAAAATCCAAACCCAAAACACTTGTTTAAGTGCTTGTCCACCTCCCCCCTTTCCCTAAACTTTCTGTATAAAAATCAATGTAAGAATTCTGTACCGTCCCCAAACATGGCCTTNCATCAAAAACTAAATCTAAGAAACAAAACTCTATTTACCAATATAATCTCAGAACCACTCTTTTCTTCATAGTCCTCTCCACCATCCCAGCTTTTTCCCTCCTTCTCACATCTACGACATCAATCTGCACAAGCTTCAGTATCAATCATGTCAAGCCATGGTCTGGTGATCTTTCGCAGCATAGAATTTTCATGGAATAGTCTTGCGTTTGTTACACTGATTTCACGAATGGAGATAGATAGCAAGTCCGTGGTGGGGAGAGAGAGTGGGTCGAGCAAACGGAGGAGATGAAGGGAGAGACAGATGCGAAGGAGTTAGTGGCGGCGGGGGGAGATTTTTATTTCTAAAACTTATTATATTTTGAATTTTTATTAAAATTTCATTTGGGCCAATGCCACGTGTCTTTACTTGGTGTATATTTTTCATTTTTAATTCTAAATTACCTGAAATGTCTCTGTTACCCTAGATGTTAACTTTAACGGGATGAAAGTAACGGCTGTGGGTTTAGCTAATATTTCTAAAATGGTTGGAGGGCCAGACGATCGGCCAAATAAAAGGGGGCCAGATGTGATTACCCTTTTTTAATAAAGACTATTAAACAACCACGTGACCAATCACGTGATTAAAAAAATCTACAGAAATTCATTTCTCTCTAGCGATTGCTCTCTGTCTTATTCACGAATCACGGGGCCAAAGTTCCACCCACCACAGCTCCTTCCAACCCCGAATCAAATCTTGACGGTCCATTCTAACTCAAGCAGAATCCCAGCCATCCAAGTCTCTTTACTGTGTTCCCTCTATACTTCACCACAATATCTCTCCTTCACCCTCTCTCTCAGTCGCCCACAAACTCAGCCCCCTCTTTCCCTTTCTCTCTCCAAAACGCACAAAGAGAAGATCCATAAATTAATGGATTCGGATCAGGGGAAGCTATTCATTGGTGGTATTTCATGGGAGACTAGCGAGGACAGGTTAAAGGAGTACTTTTCTCAATACGGCGACGTGATACAGACTGTTGTTATGAGAGAGAAAACCACTGGTAGACCCAGAGGTTTTGGGTTTGTGGTTTTTGCGGATCCTTCAATTCTTGAGCGCGTTCTTGAGGATAAACACACCATCGATGGAAGAACGGTCAGATTTTTATTCATCAAGAGTATAAAGTTTTTATTTTTATGCTTTTTTTATTATAAATTTTAATTTTTGTTGGTTTGGTGTTTTATTGGGTGTCAGATTTGAGCTTTTGTAGTTTTTTTATGTTAATCGTACTGGGTCTTAAGAGTTTTAGCTCATTCATTAGCAACCATGCTGCGCTTATGAACTAGATGTGGGCGTAGCTTTTGAGTTTTAGGGTTTTTTTTTTTAAATAGTTATGTTAGTTTAATTGGGATCCTTGCTTTATAATTTGGGGTTTGTTCATTTCCGTTCAGTATGCTTGACACTTGGTATGTTAAGTCACTGACTGGACTTGAGATGTAGGACACTAATTACTGGTAGAAATTTTTTGGAAATGTTTTCTAGTGTCAATTATTGTTTTTTTCTCCTTTGGTCAAAATATGTAGCATATGAAGAATTCCCACAAGTTTCCTGTGGATTTGGAAACTTATCATAAGTGGATTCAAGTTGTTTTTCTTATGGATTTTATTTAGGAAGTTCTTCTTGAGGATTTGATAACATGATTTTGCACAATATCGAACAACCCTATCTGTTGTGGCAACTGGCAAATGTATCTAAATTAACATTTGTCCTAAAGTGTAAATCTGATTGGTTTCTTGTACACTATATGTTACCTTGTTAATGCAGGTAATATTTGTCTTGCTAGTTTGGATAGTAGTTCTTTTGAAGGAATTTTGTTGGTTAAGATGGAAGTAACTTTTTTGTGAAGGAGTGAGATATTGTGCTACTTATATGTATTTGTTTATTTTGTTTTATTTGGTCGTTGTTTTGTATTTGTTGTGAAAGGAAAGTGTGCCTGAGGTACTCCACCGAACAACTTAATCTAACACAGATTTTTATAATATTTTAATTCTTTTTGAAATGGTAGGTCTGTGCCTTCAAATTATGTTGAATTAGACCATTGTAATAATGATGTGCCTTTGTGGGAAGAGATATCTTGTAAGCTTTTCAGTACATAGGTATTAAGAATATAAATGTGCTTTGTTTGTCAAGTCATTTTTTGTCGTTTGTCTGAGTGAATATTCCTAGCTTGATATTTTTTAACCAAGACCTTAATTGTTGTGTGTTTATTTTAGTAAATATCCTCTGAGTGATAATAAAGTTGCAAAATTATCTAGATTGAGGCACCAAATAACGCAACTTTCATCTATTAATAGATTCACACCTTTTTTGGTGTCAATGTTGCTTGATATAGGAGATCAGCCTTTATCAAGACCTGCTCCTTTCTCTTTCTTTTGTAGCATTTTGTGTATGTATTAGAGCATTTTGATATTATTAATGATTCTGTGCAATGAATTTTTGGTGGGTTAATGCTTTCTATTTGATACGTCCATTCATGTTTGGATGTATCTGATTTTTGGGTCTATGTATATCTGCATTTCATTAGGTTGAGGCAAAGAGAGCAATGTCAAGAGAGGAACAACAAACTTCTGCGAGAGCAGGAAACTTTAGTTCTTCTAGAAACAATGGGGGTGGTGGAAGTATCAAGACCAAGAAGATATTTGTTGGAGGATTGCCTCCCACTTTGAGTGAAGATGGATTCCGTCAGTATTTTGAATCTTATGGTCATGTTACTGATGTGGTGATTATGTATGATCAAAGTACTCAACGTCCCCGTGGCTTTGGCTTTATTTCCTTTGATACTGAAGATGCAGTTGACAGGGTTTTGCATAAAACATTTCATGATTTAAATGGTAAGCAAGTTGAAGTAAAACGGGCTCTTCCTAAAGATGCCAATCCTGGTGGAGGAAGCCGTAACATGGGAGGTGGTGGTGCTGGTTTTGGTGGTTATCAGGGTTATGGTTCTTCGGG
Organism: Bursera cuneata; assembly: GCA_026212285.1. NCBI lineage: Eukaryota > Viridiplantae > Streptophyta > Magnoliopsida > Sapindales > Burseraceae > Bursera > Bursera cuneata. The sequence continues at coordinate 29,635 of JANLJB010003070.1, forward strand.
TGGCAATTCAAGTGCATTTGAGGGTCGTATGGATTCTAATAGGTACATGCAGTCTCAGAATACTGGAAGTGGATTTACACCTTACGGTTCGTCTGGATATGGTACTCCTGGCTATGGATATGGTCCATCTAACAACAATGTTGGTTATGGTGGTTATGGCAGTTTTGGTGGTGGCAATACTGGGTATGGTGGCCCTGCAGCTGCTGCATATGGGAACCCAAATGTACCTAATGCTGGATATGCAAGTGGTCCACCTGGTGGACCCAGAAGTTCATGGGGCTCGCAGGGACCCTCTGGTTATGGTACAATGGGCTATGGGAATTCTGCTCCATGGGGTGCTGGGTCTGGTGGGGGCAGTGGTGGTCCAGGTTCAGCATCTAGTGGTCAATCTCCTACTGGAGCTACTGCATATGGGAATCAAGGTTATGGGTATGGTGGGTATGGTGGAAGTGATGGGTCTTATGGGAATCCCTCTGGGTATGGGGCTGTTGGAGGAGGGTGTTCTGGGAGTGTTGCAAGTAGTAATGCTGGTAATCAGGGTGGGGGAGAATTACAAGGTAGTGGCTACATGGGAAGTGGTTACAGTGATGCTAATGGAAATTCAGGTTATGGAAACTCATCATGGAGATCTGATCCATCCCAGGCTTCTGGAAATTATGGGACACAGGGCAATGGTCCTCATGGTGCGCCAGTTGGTTATGGTGGTGCATATGGTGGTGCTCAAGCCCGGCAAGCCCAACAGCAGTGAATTTTGATCGCTTAACTAACTGGGACCTTCTCTGTGCCTTTATACCTTCTCTTTGCAGAAGGGTTCGTGATCTTTTCTTTCCGGCCGCAAGAGGAGCGGCGCAAGTTGATGTCACTGCTCTTTGGGACTGGTTGGGTTGCTTGAATCCCAGTAGTTTGTCAAATCTATTTTATTAGTAATAAGAGTAGTATCAAGGCATGCTAGATGCCAGTATTAAGTAGCATTTGCTATTGAGTGTAGTTTAAATTTGGCGTGCTTATAATTGTTTACTTGCAAAACTTTCCCTTGTCTGTCGTAGTGTTTAAGCTATGGTAGCTTTATATAACTTTTTGTTGGTTTGAGTGCAGTATCACTTTTCATTTCTTGCTTTCTGAGTTCTGATTAAATTTAGAGGCCATTTGAAATATACTGATCATGTTGGAGTGCTTAATTTGATATTGCATATTAGTAGGATAAGAGATATGAGGGGTTTTACTAATTAGTGATAGGTGTGGAGCTATGGGTCACTTGGGTTGATTACTTCGATAGTGGATAGCAGTAATCATATTGGTAATTGACACTACATAGTGGGTAGTGATAATCGTAGTGGTAGTTGACACTTTGAAGTGGCATAATCATTTTCCCCCTGTATTTGCCCTTGTGTTGTACAGGAGGAGAGATGCTCGAGTTCTGAGGTGGAGTCAGGTGTCCACTCATCGCTGAACCCGAGCTTCATATTTCATGTTGGGGGTGTGTTCAGTGTGGGGGTGTGTTCAGCATGGAATGGGATTGGATTTGGAAGAGGACTTACTCAGTTGAAATTTGGAAATAACCTGACACATGCCATTTCCCAGCCAGGCGATTACTACACTGTCAAATTTTGCAGATTCTTTGCACTTACTTTTAACTCATAACTTTCCTGATCTTCATACAGTGTTGTGAATTTTGATGAACTTATGGATTCATACAAGTGAACAGACTGTGGTATGTTGATTTAAGCTGTCAGCTTTCTCTTCACCATATCAATGAGACCTGTTTATTTTTAGGATGCCTTCTGATTCATTGGAGTAGATAAAAAATTTGATTTTCCAAGTTTGGAGTAGCAGAAGAATTGTGTCCTTAGAGTAAGTGTCCCCATAATGTTTTTGAATGAATTAAAAACTTCCCTTGCGCCTGCCAAGTTTCCTTTCTTTCATTTGGTTTTCTATTTTCCAGAAGTAGTGTTCCTTTCTTATAATGTTCTGGTTTTCTATTTTCCAGAAGTAGTGTTCTTTTTTATAATGATCTTCCAGTATTACCATGCATTTTCCTCTTTACTAATGCTTATGGCTATCCAATGGATTATAACATGCCTTTTCTGCACATTCTGTTCATTGTGGGGATGGGCGTAAGTTTCCAGGCGAGTGATAAGTGAAATTTATTTGGCCAAATTTATTCATTCTTATATTTGCCTGTTGTAATTTTTGTTAAATTATTGAATTTAAAAGGTTCGTATTGCTTATTTGTTTCTACTTTATAGCAATTTCAAGTTCCTTGTGAAAATTCTTTTTTTTTTTTTTTTCCCTGAATAATGATCTGGACACATGCATGCATATAAGCTCGGTGCCTCGGTCTGTATACTGCAATGGAATTATTGCATCTGAATTTATGAACAAATCGAGGTAACTTACCCAAAAAAAACTGTTTTGTTGAGAATGTTAATAATCTGACCACACACGCTAGGAGTTCCAAGACCGAGCAAAATTCAGATATTCTCTCTAAGTTTGAAAAATGTCATCAACTAGTTTAAAATTTTCAGGTGTTTTAGAGACTTTTGAAGATTTATTATAAACTTTATAAAAATTTTTACCAACTCATAAAACCATGGAAATTATCCGTATTTTAAGTCAGGCAAATCACTGAGGGTTTACTAAATATTTGCAGCTGAGAGACATAAGAAAGAAACGAGAATGCATCAGTGAAGCAAGAAACAGAAATAAATTCGGAAACTAAGCATGTGATGTGAAGGGCATAGGATGTCAATGACTTGGAGCTTGGAAGCAATAGCCCAGTTCACAAAGTGGGATTGAATGGTAGAAAATAACGTTTGTAAGTGTCATGCAAATATGACAAACGTCCGCATTTCCAGAGAGAAGTCACGCAAATCCGTAGCGTCTCGCCACAACACGCCCTTGATACTTGGCTGACCTCTTGCATGTGCGCCACGCACATACTTGGATGGCTCTGTTGGGTTTGCTTCATCATCTTCCCCTTCACCACCGCCCAGAGCTCTTTATAAGCTAGCCAGCTCTATGAACAGAATTAGCAGCTTGCTATAATATATTGATATATTATAAGAAAAAAGAGAGATCGTTAGGCTGAAACGATGGATAAGGATGCAATGGCAACAGAGGCTTCCAATGCACCAGTCACTTATGAAAAGAGAGTCCGGACTGACTTGGATGACACACTACCAAAGCCTTGTAAGATTAATTAGTTCTTTTATCTGTCAAATTCAACACACTTTTCACCTTTATAGTGATAGAGTAATCAAATAATTTTGATGGGTTCACTCAGCCTTACTGTAAATAGTTGTTCAAGAAGTTAATCTTGTTATATTAGCATTTGGAAATAAGAGGATATGATCTTAAGATAAATTCTATAGTTGATAAACTTTCACATTATGAAAACTGAAAGTGGGTGGTTTCAGCCAATAACATGCTTCATTATTTGAAAAGTTCATGGGAATGGTTTTGCTCGTGACCCTTCTCGATCAGTTATGCTGTTGGCTTGGCTCTGCTTGTCAACTTTCAGCAATATGATATTATTTTTTACCTGTTGTGTTGGATATCTAGATTATATATGCAACTCTTATTAGTTCATTTTATATCTACATAAGATTACTTAATTTCATGTTCCACTGAATTTTATGAAACCTAGATTTGCCTAGAGCCCTGGTAGCGCCAGATTCAAACCATCCAAATGGAACGCCGGGGCACTACCATGACCACCTGAGCGTTCTTCAGCAACATGTAGCCTTTTTCGACCAAGATGACAATGGAATCATTTATCCTTGGGAGACTTATACAGGTTAATAACAATGTGCAAAGCCTCATAATGTTATGTGTGCTAATGATTTTCTATTCTCTGGAATTGCCCCATTATATTTGTTTTATATAAACAGTAATAACATATCGGATTAATTGCTTTTCTATTCATCTGAAATTCGCTTCTCTTTTCTGATCTTTTGGAATTCAGGACTGAGAGCAATTGGTTTCAATATGATAGCCTCTCTTGTTTTGGCCTTCATCATCAACTTGGCATTGAGTTATCCTACTCTCCCAGTGAGTTGTGATTCTTGTAATAATCAGTACATTCTGCAATCTCTTATATTCACAAAATGAACTGTCACAAGTGTAATAATCGCTAGGTGTTTATGCATAAATTACTTGTATCAAATCAGAAGCATTACTGAACGACATCATTATTATAAGTGAGTTTTGATTCTTACATTGTATGGTTGTTTCCGCAGGGATGGTTCCCGAATCCTTTCTTACCCATATACATTTTTAATATACACAAAGCCAAGCACGGTAGCGACTCTGGAACATACGACACTGAAGGAAGGTTAGAACAACCATTCTTTACACGCACAAGTTCAACCTCTTACAATATCACTTTTTTACATTATTTGGTTGAATGAATTACAGGTACTCTCCTGCAAATCTTGAGTTCACATTTAGCAAATATGCTCATACCGTGCCTGATAAGTTAACGCTAGGAGAGATCTGGGACATGACCGAGGGAAATCGACTGGCATTCGACTTCTTTGGCTGGTTCGTTTCAGAGCCCCCATTGTCCTAATTGAATATTTGAACTGCTTGATTGTGTTTTTTCAGTTTGATGACAATTTGAAGGATGGCTTGCAGGATTGCAAGTAAAGGGGAATGGTTAGTATTGTATGTTCTTGCGAGGGATGAAGAGGGTTTCCTCTCAAAGGAAGCTGTGAGACGCTGTTTTGATGGGAGTTTGTTCGAGTACTGTGCAAAGATGAACGCAGGCACCGGGGCTAAGATGAGTTATTAAAAGCAAATGTTTTAAGTCACTTCAGAAACTCAATTCTCGCGTGAACTGATGTATATCTTGTATGTGTTTGCATGTTTGTTTGCTATCAATTTGGGGTACTATTGCGACTTGCATGAAATGTTGTGTATTGTTCAGTGCATCTCGGTGCGCTCGCTTTATGTTGATTCCCCTCCCCTCTTAATTTAACCAAAGCTCGATAGAGGAGTCCCTCAAAGCAAAAATCAAGTCATCAAATCACTAGTTTTCAGTTGTTTCTCGGGAATCTCCACAGAGCAATCTGACAACACCAACAAATTTCTTTCTGGAAAGCGAAGCAGGCAAAGAGCAAATTTTGTCTATAAAAAACAAAAAGAAGACTTCAGAAACCACCCAATCTAACGTAGTTAAACGTGAACAAGGCCCTTCATTCTATCAGGAAGAAACAAAACCTAGCATGGCATAGAAGGCTAAAGACTCAGGAATGCGAGTCACATCAAGAAAGATTGGAATAGAGTGGTGCATCCTCTTCTCGTAATCAAAAGCCCCAGGCTTCCCAGTAATTATTGCGTTGATGTTTGTTCCCTGACCTTTGACCTTCTCCTTCAACGATCATTTCTTATAGCATACAGGAAAGAAATAATCAAAGAAAATATATGACGTATGCAACAATACAAGCATTGCAAACAAGGGTAGGAAAAAATCCAGCAAAAGCAATTAATTGATCAACCCGCACAGACCTTATTATTACATTTACGTAAGGTTAGGGACCTTTTATAATTTTACTAATATTGGTTTTGTTAGCAGTAGATCAAACTTACCCTTATTATATAGACCTATATTTTGATTGAGTGTTCTAAACCATCTGTAGAACATCATTCCGTTTCTCATTTATGGTAAATAAAGAACGATTTACAAAGTTTAATGCCTCGCGTAACGATTTATGTATCCAAAATCTAAATTAATAGAAGAAAAGGCTTTGTGAAAATTATAATCTCTAATTAACCATTCTAAAGAAAATGCGTTTATTAGCTCTCGAACCTGCACTGCAGATGAATTCTGCTGCCCTTAAGACCAACAAAATTAACCATTTTAATGAAAGTGCGTTTATTACCAGAAACTCAATGCATAAGGCCTTCCCTGTGAACAATATGAACCCCATTTTAATTTGTTCAGATGTATCATAAGATGATAAAATGCCAGGACACTTCCAAACATAATGAGAATTCATAACGTAGTACACCTTGCAATCTTTAATTTCAGCAAAACCAAAATGAGGATTAAAATAGTATCCAGATCGAACAAAAACTCTAGGCAATATTTGAAACTCAAATAACAAAATCCAGTCAAGTTTTCCCAAATAACTTTACTACTATCAAAAGACTAAGAAACTGTTTGATGCAGAGGAAGACAAAAATTAGAGGCTCTTAAACAATGGCATTGGCTGCACTTGCAATCCTCGGCCAAAGATCAGCACACTCCTTTCCAATGGGACCGGTGATGGCAGAACCTAAAACAAGACCCCCAATTTCAATTATCACAATTAATAAAAACTTAAGCACTACAACATAATGCCACGTATTTTATCTTTAAAATGCAACCGGTTAACACCCAGGCTGATTATACAATAACCAACTGGGACCAAATAATTTGGAAGTCTCAATTTTTTTTTACTTTTTTATTTTTGCATTCATCTTATTGACAACTTCTTACAATAGTCTATGAAAGAAATACAGTGAGTTGGCCATACCTTTCATTTCACCCTTCGGATTCACAATAACACCAGCATTATCTGCAAAACGAAAAAACTTCTGATCAGAAAATAATAACGAAAAAGAAAACCAATAATTACTGTCCTCGAGATTCATGGAGCACAGAGGGTTTGCTTTATAGACAATCAAAAATAATATAGACGGGCAATGAAGCAGTCAATATAACAGGCTTAATCAATAATCTAGACATTGACTCTTATGAGCAATCAAATAAGAATTGTAAATGATTATTATGTAGAGACCAAATGGAGCAGAAATGAGCTTCCAAAGCATCACCAAATCTGCAACGATGGACACAGTCAATTTGCCAGACTTGTAACTGTATCAGCCATTAGACGTAAAGGTGGATACCTGACTAATGTCTGGTTATTAGTTATATAACAGATAAAGCTAACTCAATAATTCATATATGACTGAACACTTTTCCTTCATAATCAAACTTTACTAAATTAATAGGTACATCCTTGACAACAGAAGGACTACAACAGACCTGAAGAACTCAAATAAATTGCAACTATGCCAACATTGACAGGGATGATAACTTTATTACCATCTGGAAATTGGGTAAGGTTGGTAATTTCAATATTGCTGGGTATAGGAGGTGCAGAGAAACCTCAAAAAGAATATCCTCAACACCACATCACCAGCGAAACAACAACAAAAGGAAAACACCAAAACATTTTAAATTAAATTAAATAACTCTGTAAAAAGAAGCAAGAGCAGTAGAAATGTGTCGAACTGCGAAAAGTAAGATTCCATATAGAAGTGAATCCACTCGATATAATGTTCAACTGCCTATATAATATAGCCAGTCTCGGGAAGCTTCCAATCATAGTACACACATAAATCCACTAAATGGGGTAATATGCACACATCAAGGTACCGCTTCACCAGCAAAACCTGTTTTACTTGGACTGGTCATCTAACAGATGCTACTTATAATTTGTAATAATTCATGAACAGTACTACAAAATGGTTGCTTCAGATTAAACATGATTCAATTTATACCAAAAAGATCCATTGTTTGAGGGAAAAGGGAAAGTGACAAGCCAGCAACAAAACTTAAAAATGTTTTCTGGTAATACAGGCCATCTCATGAAACAGACTGAAGAGTTTTCCATAAACTATAAGAACGAACTCGATTCAGACATGACTTATCTAGACATAAAATTCCTAAGATTTTGTTTCTTTCAACTTCAAACATTGGAAATTAATGCAAAACAGATGCAGAAAAACTTCTCAAGTTAATTATATACAAGAGTTCATGTATTGATGCATATGAGAAACATTTATCAAGTGAGGTGGTGTTTAAATACATTTAGAAGACATCAAAACATTTCATAAACAACACAAATAACATATGTTTAAGTTTAGAAACAGAACATCACAAAACTTCAAGATACCAATCATAAATACACAAAACAGTACAATGGAGTTAGAATTATAACCTTCAAAGTACATGAAGACACCATCCTTTCTACGCCAGGGCTTGCGCTGCCTCACAATGACGGCAGGCATGACCTTCTTCCTGAGATCAGGCTTTCCCTTCTTCACAGTTGCCATTACCATGTCTCCAACACAAGCAGATGGCAACCTGTTAAGACGACCCTTAATTCCCTTAACTGAGATGATGTAAAGGTTCTTTGCTCCCGTGTTATCAGCACAGTTCACGGTAGCTGCCACTGGCAAACCCAGTGACATTCTGAACTTGTTACCTGCTGATCCTCCACGTCCTAAAGACAAAAAGTAAACAAATTTTAAACCAGTTTCTCCAGTTATCAAACACAAGATAGCATGGTACGAAAACTTAAATGACCAGATAAACAGTAAATCCAAGACCCAGTAAGGGTTTAATTGTTTTCTTTTATTTGTGTAATAATTTTACAGCATTTGAACTCAAATAACGAAATTCAATGTAAAATAATTCTTTCTAAAAAATTTTCCAAGAGTTTTCACAGGATCTAAGTGTAACGTCAATTTATGAACCTTAGTGCAAACAACACTACATTTCAGGTATTATCTGTTTGGTTCATGAGAAACCCGAACTCGACTAAGCTACATAGTTTGTCAACTTTCGGTCAAGGGTGTAGTTTTGCTTTCTCCGGAACCAAACAGATCCGTCAACATAAAATAAATAAATAAAAGAAACAGATTGATACAACATGAAATCTAAACCTCTGACTTGATCATTTTTTCCTCGGAAAACAAACAGAAAATAGAAAATTAGATAGTAACTCCAAGCAACTAAAGTTAATAGTAATCAACGCAACAACAGAGAAGTCGGAAAAAGGAGGAGAGAGAGGGAGTTACCTCGCTTCGACATCTTCGACTGCTGAAGGGAACAACAACAGAGAAGGAAACTAGGGTTTTTGTGATACTTATACAAGGATGTTCGTCTAGGGTTTTTTGTTTTAATTTTCGTAAATTCCAAAATTGTCCATAAATTTCTGTCTAATTCCATAGTGGTATTCATGGGCCTAGGACTCTTACATCCAATTTCCATTTCAATATGGGCCTCAGCCCAATGAGAGATCAAAATTTTGCACTTGCTATTGGATTTAAATGTTTGATACGAGAATGACAGAGGTCTGTTTGTTTAAATTCGTATCACTTAAATTTTAATAGATTAAGGGAGAATTTTTTTTATCTTAAATTTAAATGGCTCTCCTAAATATTTGTTTTTTATTTTATATGATGTCTTTTTAGTTATTTATTTTAAAAATACAAAAATATATGTTCTTATTGTTGTGATATGTATAGAAAAAGTGGAGCTCCACCACATGCTCTCATGCGCTGCAAGAAATATTACACACCAAGCCAAGCCAAGCCAAGCTCTCATGGCCTAGAGTTGAAGGAGATGGATCATAAAGAGAAGCGAAAGCTGCGTAAGCATAATGGATAAAGGTGGACTATAATAATATTTGCCATTGCTTTATGAGTAGAATTAGGGGACATCTATATTTGGACCTAGAAAAACTTAAAAAGTCATACCACATCCCAAATAAATATAAAATTAACACTGACCCCCCAAAACTTATCTTCCGTTAGTTATATTTAACAATTCTACAATAAAACTTAGGATAAATACATAAATACTCCTCTGATATACTAAAAATAATAAATTCACCCCCTTGATTATAAAGTCACATAAAGACTTCATTTTTTACAATCCTTTAAAATTAATTAACATTATGAAGGCATTATCGATATTTTATTTACTAAAATAATATAAAATATTTAAAAATTAAAAAAATATTATAAGAATTTATAAAAAAAAATAACAAAAATATTTTCATATACTAAATAATTTTTGTAAAATTTAAATAATTTACTAAAATTATTTAGTTTTTATTAAATCATTTACTAAAGTTTATTTGCTTAATTTACTAAAATTATTTAGTAAATKAAATATATTTTTATTATTTAAATTTACTAAAATTATTTAGTTTTTAGTAAATAATTTACTTGCTTAATTTATTAAAATTATTTAGTAAATTAATTAAATTTATAAATATTACTTAGTAATGAAATATATTTTTGTTATTTTTTTAAATTCTTATAATATTTTTATTAATTTTTAAATATTTTATATTATTTTAGTAAATAAAATATGATAATGTCCTTATGATGAAACTAAAATTATTTAGTTTTTAATAAATAATTTACTTGCTTAATTTATTAAATTTATTTAGTAAATTGTTACATTTATAAGTATTATTTAATAAATAAAATATATTTTTTGTTATTTTTTTATAAATTCTTATAATATTTTTATTAATTGTTAAATATTTTATATTATTTTAGTAAATAAAATATCGATAATGCCTTCATAATGTTTATTARTTTCAAAGGATAATAAAAAATGAGGTCTTTATACGACTTTACAATCAATGTGATAAATTTGTTATTTTTAGTATAATATGGGGGTGTTTATGTATTTATCTTGAATTTTATTGTAGCACCGTTAAATATAACTAATGGAAATTAAGTTTTGGGGGGTGAATGTTAATTTTATATTCAGATGGGATGTGCATGTTAGGGGTGGGTAAAAATACCCGACCCGTCGGGTTTTGGTCGAGTTAGGTAATGGACTAACCCGACATCGGATCCGCAAATGCCAACCCTTCGAGTTCAGGTCAGTCGTTGGGTTAGGCTGCTGAAACGCGACTATTGACCCGACTCAAAAATAATTCTGCAAAGTAGAAGGCAATAGGTTCAAAGGCAATAGGATTTGAACCAAGACTTTCATATATCCCCTCTGTAAGATTTCTACTAGGCTACAAGTGTTTATATGTAAGTTGCATAAAATATTTTATTTATTGTATACTATTTTACATGTGACAAATTCCTATTCACATTATGTAAACTATTTTATTTGTTGTATATTCTATATATTTGACAAATTCATATTATTATGTACATATTATATAAACTATCTTATTTGTTATATAATTTGTATACTGATAAATTCATTTTATTTTGTGTATACTATGTAAACTCTCTTATTTATTGTATAATAATTTATATTTGATAGTTTCATGTTATTTTATACAAACTATATAAACTATTTTATTTATTGTATAATCTATATATTTGAAGAATTAAAGTTATTTTATGCATATTATATAAACTATTTTATTTGTTGTATAATATATATATTTGACAAATTGATATTATTTTTGTGCATATTATGTAAACTATTTTATTTATTGTATAATATATATATTTGACAAATTCATGTTATTTTTGTGCATATTATGTAAACTATTTTATTTATTATATAATATATATATATTTAATAAATTGATTTTATTTTTTTGCATATTATGTAAACTATTTTATTTGTTATATAGTATAAATATTTGATAAATTCATATTATTGTATGTGTGTTATATAAACTATTTTATAATATAAATATTTGACAAATTCTAAAAATATTATATATGAAAGGATTCAAACGCTCCACCAAAAAATTTTGTAAACATTACTTCCACCGGGCAAAACATTATTTTGTATAAATTATGAAAATAATTTTATTTATTGTATAATATAACAAAATTTGAAAATGCTGCAGTGAAGAGGATTCGAACTTGTTATGTAGGTTGCCCCTCTGCAACATTTCCACCAGGCCACGAGTTGCTCTAGGAGTAAATTGTAAAAATCTATATTTATTGTATAATAAGAATTTAAAACCCGACCAACCCGACTATCGACTTGAACCCGACAACGAACCGATTCGTCGGATTCATTCAAAAACAAACCTGACATCAGGTCTAATTTTTTTAACCTGTCGGGTTTGGGTCGGTAGTTGGGTGGGTCCTAACTCGACCTGACTCGTCGAGTGCCCACCCCTAGTGGGTGTCACTTTTTAATTTTTCTAGGGTTCAAAAGTAAATACCCTGTAGAATTAGAGATGATTGGGCAAGTGGGCGGTGCCAAGGCACTAAATAAAGGGCTGCCCATGGCTTGTAAATCCATCCCACTTTCGTGCTTCATTCAAGCGTAATAAGAGTTACTTTCTCTCTCCTTTCACACCCCATATTTTGTGTCTTTGCTTTTAACACCCTTCATACCACTTTTATCGCTATTTATATAATGCGAAGAGATCTTTTGACACAATATTTTTAACACAAATCTAGAAATAAAATTATAGTCATTCATCTACAAGATCTAATTGTTGAGATAATTATAAATTGTGTTTAATGATGTCAACTCATCAATTAACTCAACTATTAGATTTTGTGAATCGATAATTATGATTTTGTATCAAATTTATATAAAAGAAAAATTTGTTGAAAGACCCCACCCTCATATAATACTTATTAAGTAGGGATGAAAAATCTAGCTGCCCCGAACCTAGATGTTCGAGCCCAAGTAGTACTCAACCCTGGAGTTTTAATAAATTGATCCTCGGCCTTCAAGTGAAGACCTGGGTCTCGAGGCCAAGCCGTGTCTGGGCCTTAGTTAATACCCTGGACCTTGGACCTAGGGTGCGGCTTGGGAATAATTATTTAATAAATAAAAAATACATATATTAAAAATTTAAATTTAAATTTAAATGTTATTATTAATAAAATATTATATTCAACAAGTAAACCATGAAAGAGCTTGAATAGATGGTTGCTTTGTTAAACTATGAACATCAATATCATGGGTTCAAGTCTTTCCAAATGGAGGCTAAACTTGGGTCCAAGCCCAGATACCATAGGACTCGGACTCGACCCAGGAAATTGCCAACAGGATTATTAAGTATCATATATATTATGGAGGAAATATTACATATAACCTTGAAATAAGGCGTAATATTAACTATGACCCTATTGTTAACTTACTTCATTTCATTTGTAGTCTAACCCATGTATACACTTAGGTATGTTTGATGCAACAAATTGGATTGTATAAATTTCTTTGGATTGGATTCTATTGGATGAGATACGTTATGTAATATTATTCTGTATTTGGTATAACATTAGATTAGACAAGATTTTATAATAAATTAATTTATAAAAAATTAATTTTATAATTAGACTAATTTAAATAAAATTATTTTGATATTTATATTTATATATTTTTATTTTTAATTATTTATTATATAATATAACTTCAAATAAAATATTATATTATTCAAAATTTAGGATATTTTAGTTAAATAAAATTTTAATAAATACTGATTTGGTTATTTATTAAATAAATAACTATTTTATTTAAGATTTTATAGAATTATTTTAATTAAAATTTTATTGAGTTATTTTAATGAGTTTTAGGAGAGTATATTCAATTAAACTTTTAATGACTTTTAAAGACTTTTATAAAATTAAAAAGTTGAAGTGTATTCAATTAAGACTTTTGTAGACTTTTAAATACTCTATAAAAGTCATGAGATATTCAATATAAACTTTTAAAGACTTTTAAAAAGTCTGTAAAAGTCTTGAGATATTTAATCAATACTTTTTAAAAGTATATGAAAGTCATGAGGTATTCAAAAAGTTAATGACTTTTATAGACTTTTTTAGATTTTTTTATATAATGACTTTTGTAGACTTTTTAATGAGAAATATAAATAATAGACTTTATAATTTCTCTCTTACT